>QKMV01004609.1:0-10000 GCA_003287335.1 Lednia tumana | reverse complement strand
TTAACAACGCACTGTATTGACAACTGGCCCTGTGGCACTGGTCTACTGGCGTCGGTGTTTAACAACGCACTGTATTGTCATCTGGCCCTGTGGCACTGGTCTATTGGCGTCGGTGAATGATAGGGTGATTATGAGTGTGGTGATGAAACTAATAGGTAAGAGAGGAAACCCGGTGCCGGCACGTAGCCTACTCCTGTCGAAAAGCACCAAAGAGACCACCGCTTAACGTCGCTTCCGAAGGACGGTACACCTCGAACAGCATTGGCAGTTTAGTTTCAGTTAAGTTTTCAGCATTTTAACCTAGTTATTAACAGTTTTTTTAAAAAGCATGGGATTCCTCCACTAATCCGTACTGTGGAGAGGTGGATTGCAAGGGGAGTGAAGCTGTCGCACTAACTTCAAACCCTCCAGCCTCTCTCCCGAACAGAAATGGAGCTTGATATGAATGTTCACCTATACAACCTTTGGTCCACAGCAATGTTGCTTAACTTCGTTGATCTCACGAGAACCGGTGTATCCAACGTGCCCGATGGTAGCAATGCCACCATGAAGACACCATTCAAAAGCAGGGCATCTCATTGTCATTGCTGGGAAACGCTAGGAACACGCGTTGATGAGCGAGAGTCTATGCGTACTTAACATTTACGCCAGTTTTTCAGTGGCCTATTAGCAAACTAGCGAGCCGTTAAATTTTTATTTCAATTACAACAGCCAAGGAGATGCCTTCATTTATTTTCTTGAAAATTGTTTAGATCTAAGGGCAAGTTTTACAGTGGGTCGTTAAATCTTAACTGTTTGTTAGAACAATAATTAAAACATCTAATTGGCTGTGGCCATGGTAATAACAAGTTACTGTTAGGTTCTTAACAGACCATTGAAAAAGCGGCCGTTAGACTCACAAATGATATTTGGAAGTATTTACTGCTCTGTTATATTTTCGTCAGGGAATGGTGTGTCGAATAGGTTTAATTGTAAATAAGTGCTTCCACACTTCAAACTGGAGCTTCCTTAATCTCCTTCACTCCTCTTACAAACAATAATAATTACTTGCACTTACGAGCACTTACCAATAATATCGCAGAGGGATTTGACCTCTTGTCACAAGGGAAAATTATCCACAAAAAAACTTCTAACGTGTTAATATCTCATGGGACTTTTCCTAATTTTTCCCGCACCGTTATTTCCCAAAAACGAAATAATTGTGTTCTGAATCCGGCTGGAAACAAAACCTGAGTTGAGTGTGGAAGCTTAGCTCGATCGCTCGAAACGTATTCTCGTTTGGGCATCTCAAATTCTCAAACGATTCACTTGTCCAAGTGTTGGATTGCACAAGATACACTACTGTCAGCATTTCGGGGGTGAAACTAAGTTCTCTTGCATAGCTCAGGGTAGGTCAGTTCGGGAAATTAGGGCGACTGCTTTTGACTAGGTCAAGTTTTTTTTTTAACTGGGTCACGTTTTTTTACTTAACTTCTTTTCTCGTATAATAGTTTAACTATAACTTAGTTTAAATCAATTTTATGATTATTAAGAATTTTAAAATCACTTCAAAAATACCTGCTTACTCGAGGACTCGAACCCCGGACCTATTGCCTACCGGGTAAATACTCTAACCACTGCAAGGTACTGTACCTAGTGCTAAGGTACAGTAACTTGCTTAGTTCAGTGGTAAGAGCATATGCCCGGTAAGTAAAAGGTCCAGGGTTCGAGTCCTCGAGTAATCAGGTATTTTTAAAGTGATTTTAATATTCTTAAAATTATTACTAGCCGTGTATTTGGCTTGAAATGTTTATTCCTTGTTATATGATTATTGTTTATATTAATTACGTTCCTTTATAAATGAAGATTGAAACACGATTACCGAAACTCGTTAGAGACGGAAATGTCAATAGCACGATAATTGGTTACCTAAAAGTGTTCCGGAACTTCATTAATCTGTTTTCGATAGAGTGAAAAAAACTAACAAAACTGAGCGTAATAGAAAACAGGTCGGAACAACTTGTGCCAAAAAACTAACCTATCTGATGAAAAAAAAAAACTACAACGCGATACTGACAAAAACAGGTCGGATAAAAATACCAATACCAATTGGGGCAAGAACGCGCAAGTATTTGACAAAAAAAAACCGTTGGAAAATTGAATAACAATTTACACGAAGCGGGATTCCGAGCGATTGTATGTTTTCACTCGAGCATTTCGCACATATTGCACGTTTCCCACACGAGTGTATTGCGCATTTTCGCGACAACACGCAAATCGAGCGGAAATTATTCTTATTGCAACGTTTTGGGTGCGACTTTATCACCGGGCTGCATTTGGACATCACGATAGAAGTGGAATAACATTTTATGTAATCGTCACTTCCCTCCTGAATTGTGTCCTGAAGCGACGCTTTTCAAAAAGGTGGTTTTGTGTGTTGAGCACATCAGGTTCATTCCTGTAAGCTGACCGCAGTTAAGCACCATTACGCTAGGTCAGGGTTTATGTGGGTTACCTACGGTGGGCCCCTGTACTAAAGATAACTGAGGCCGGGTTTCATAAACTTTGAATACTGAGTTCTTTTGAATAGCACTGGGTAAATGTTTATTGCAATTGAATACAGACCAATTATCAACCGAAGTGTTTATAGTCTTCTTAATGCCATTCATAAATATCAATTCAGTTCAAAAAACCGACCGAAGCCAAGTTCCAAATAAGATTAATATTTGGTGAGCCCCAGGCTGGGTTCTGTGTGATTGAAATAATAGTGCCTACCTCCCTGTACAATACGGATTTATCTCGCGGGGCCATTTTAGGGGCTGTAACCCCAGAGAATTAAATTTCATGTATACTTGAATGCGCAATTAATGTCTTAAATTACCTCCGAACAACATTGTGGGATTTCAAGACTATTAAAATTACTTAAAAAAATACCTGCTAAAATTATTCCTAGCCGTGAGTTTGGCTTTAAAAGTTTCATCCTTGTCAACATTATGGGAGTTCTATGAATTTATTAATTTATAAAGATTTTGGCGTCAAATACGACACATTCTTTTGGTAATCACCTGATTGTGCCTTTTAAAACTACGTTTCAGAAATCCAATTTTTGTATAGAACGTAGGGAAGATGAACGAACAAGTCATAAATTTTCAATATTTGTTTGGACCGAAACGACTCCTAGCTGCTGTGGGTCGAAACATTTCCCGCGTGATTTCTTGTGGGAGATTTCAACTACCACTCCAGCACTCCAGCTGAAGAAAAATGTCAAGCGATTTTTTTCCGACTGTATGAGAGCATATTATATTCCCCTTTTAATTCCTGACTAGCGACCATTTAGAAGGGATATTTTTTAATTTAGGGTAACTGCCTCTTTAACTACCCTCCGAAGGATTCACCCGTTATAAGGGGACGAATGGACTTGAAATGAAATCCTCAAAACAAAATCCTTCCAGGAAACTTGCGACATAAAAGCGTTGTCACCCTCGTTTGCCTCTACAATCTACAGCAGTGGTTGAGAATGGTATCGAATTCCCCCCTTCCCAGTAGGCTCTTCATTTGCTCGACGATCATAATTCACCGACGGCGACTCCGAAATACACATGCAAGGCTAGTGTAAAAACAAAAACCAACTAAAAACAATGCCACGTCGCTTACCTTGACGTTGCCGTATTTCCAGGTGAAAAGGACGACGAACGGAAGACAGCAGATGACGATGCACGACAGAACCAAAATGGCCGTTCTCATCACCCAGTTGAGAGAAACGACGCACGGACTGTCGTCTACACACACCTCGCAGTCTTCGGCGCACTGCAAACACTCGAATACCCCTCGGCGGACGTATTGGTTCTCTTCATCCTGTGAAAACGAAATTGCTTGTTTTTTAACCTGTCCAGCTACTGGCTTGCCGGCTGGCAAAGGACAACACAGCACGGTGGCTTGTTTTGAATGTGAGCGCTGTAAGTTGCAAGGTCGTGTTCGTTTAGTACTATGCATCACACAGACCACTGAACTGTATGTAGGTTGCAATCTAGAGGGTGCCAACCAAATATAAAGTTCCTAGGTCGCGTTTATTTGCTGCTAGAGGTATCCCAGACCACTGAACTCAATGTTGCAACGTATAGGATGGTAACCTATATATTATTGAGATTAGTGTCACAGACTCCTAGTCTCGGTAAAATTGTGAATAGTTGGGATTTAAGTTTTGGCTCGTGCAACATTTTCGTTCTATTTTTCGTTTTTATCTCAGTGATATCGTAATTTCTTGAAGAGTACTATTTTGTACGTTCATTGCAATGATGGGCAATTTTTCGGCGAAGTTCTGTCATTATAGTCTTTGCTTTAGTTAGAGTTGCACAGAATTTTGACACGTTTTAATCGTCGCACTTGTAAGTATCCATGTAAATATCCCTAACATGTTCTATATCAGAATAGAAGGGTCTGACTATGTTGTCAAATATCTCGTAGGCCAAGTGCAACCCTCACATGCCATATTGCTATACTTTCAATTGATGGGTTGGGAGGCAATTTGGTATTCGGCAACACAGCTCTGTGCTTTGAGTCAGCGACCAAGTCAACACGGGTAGGAAACCCGAGTCCTGTCAATTAAACATTGATTTCATAAAGATAAACCTAATCACCTCTCATTCCGTGCACTCCTAACTAAAGCAAAGACTATACTGGAAACATGAACTTTTTCTGATTCGAAGCAGCTGTAGTTATTACGGTTTGAACTTAAAAAAGCTTTACAATGAAGACCTTAGAAAGACCAAATGGGTTACAAAACACCTTAATTTATCTTGAAACATGCAACAAAATAATCCCCACGTTTAACTCCCTTCTTCATCCCGCTTTCATCTAATTCTTAATCATATTCGTTTATCGCAATGACGTGTTTACCGTTTCTAGCAAGAGGCGGTTTGCGTAAGTGCCTTATTCTATTGTATGGTAGTCAACATTAGTTTTGAACTCGAGCGTCTGCTGAAATGTTTATATTCCATTACGACTAGACCTTGTTTGTATGCCGCACATTATATAACACAACATAGTAGACAATCGACAGATTCAGCGCAGAAGACCTACAGAAATACAAACATTGAAATCACTGCTCGAAGGAACTAACTAAGCCAACACTGTCAACGCGACAATATTGCTGGAAAATGAAAGCCTGAAACTATTGACTTTGCTGAATATTTTATCGATTTATTCCTATCAGAATATTATTAAGGTGTGGCATCAGCAAACTGTCGCAAAACGTTAGCATACATACATATGCTAAGCTGAGGTTTACGTTTGCCCTAACTAACGACTGGGCGGAGCATGCATCCAATCCCCTACTGCAAGTCGGCTGATATTGACTTGGATAACGTACTTGCAGACCGAACAGTTTGGCATGTTGGATGCACCGGTTCTCATGAGATCACCGAAGTTAAGCAACATTGCGCTGGGTCATGGGTGACCGAACGGTTTGGCATGCTGGATACACCGGTTCTCGAGGTATCACCGAAGTTAAGCTACATTGCGCTGGGTCATGGACGACCAAACGGTTTGGCTTGTCGTATAAATCGGTTCTCGTGAGATAACCGATGTTAAGCAGCATTACGATGGACCAACAGCTGGATGGGTGGCCATTCCTACCAAGGTCTATTTCTGTTCTGGAGAGAAGTTGGAGGGTTTACAGCTAGTGCAGCAGCTTAACTTCCCTAACCATCAACCTCTCGACAGCATATATTAGTGGAGGAATCAGTACTGTTCGAGTTGGACCGTCCTTCGGAAGGGACGTTAATCGGTGGTCCCCTTGGTGCTTTTCGATAGGAGTAGGCTGCGTACTGACATCGGGTGCACCCCCTCTTTCTGGTCAGGTTCATCAATTACCAAAATTATCACCATTTAATTCACCGACGCCAATAAACCAGTGCCACAGGACCAGTTGTCATTACAGTGCGTCGTTAAGCACCACATAATCAAACGTACTTGCATTATTTTTCGACCTACAATTCCAAACTAGGCGCACACTTTGAAGTTTGATCGCTTATCTGCCTCATAACTTTATAAGGGCGGTAAATGCACCAGTCAGCTCGTTGCACGCCATTTTTTTAAATCTCTTGTCCACTTTATTGAGCTTTGGTCCTGCCGGTAATGTTTGATACGCTCGCTGGACTGCACTTATTCTGCATATCGATTGCTCACTGACGAGTTTTCAGTATTGGATACGAAATCCCATGTTTGGAAAATAATTTAAATGAAAATTATCGCGGACGCCTTTATTTAAAGTCAAAACTATTCACGTCATCTGCCAGGATGTGTTTAAAATTGCACAACGACCGGTTTGGCATGTTGGATACACCGGTTCTCGCGAGATCACCGCAGCTATGCAACATTGCGGTGGACAAAAGGTTGGACGGGTGACCATTCACACCAAGGTCCATTTCTGTTCAAGAGAGAGACTCGAGGGTTTGAAGTTAGTGCGACAGCTTCACAACCCTTGCAATCCGCCTCTCGACAGCGCGGATTAGTGGAGGAATCCCATGCTGTTCGAGTTGTACCGTCCTTCGGAAGGGACGTTAAGCGGTGATCCCCTTGGTGCTTTTCAACAGGTGTAGGCTACTTGCCGGCACCGGGTTTCCCCTCTTCCCTGTTAGATTCACCATCACGCTCATTATCATCCTATCACTCACCGACTCCAATAGACCAGTGCCACGGAGCCAATTGTCAATACAGTGCGTCGTTAAACACCACTATAATACAAAAAGAACATTAAAGCCCGGCAGCACTAAAGGAAATGCGATTTGATAGCAGATGGAAAAATACCTGCTTTGCGATGTGCTGTCCTTTTTATGTGACTGTGTTTTTCCAATAAGCAGTGCAATTCCTTGACGTAGCTAACAAAAATCATCCATCTGTATCGATAAAAGCTTACATCCAGTCAATCGCCAATCCTTCCAATCATTTTTTATAAATTTCCACTTATATATTTTTCCTGTCTCCTTTTTCCATTTTCCATTTGTATTTACTTGAGCCATTCTGCAGCACGTAGGTCAATTTGATCGTAGAGCGTCATTAAAAAAAGTATTGTTTGCAGAGAACGGTAAATCCAATCATGATAGCTCATTTTTCATCGCAAGATAAAAAAAGTTATATCTTAAATTTCTTTGTGATGCACTGCTGTGATCTGACGAGTGTTGTGATGTGCCGGTAATGTTTGATCAGCTCGCCAGGATTGCACGTATTCTGCGTATCGACTGCCCCTCCCACTTTGAGCTTTTCATTAAAATCAGCGTCGATGAAGAGCTTTCAATATTGGATTCGCAATGCTTTGTTCGAAAAATTATTTAAACGAAAGCCATATTATAGACGCCATTAACGTTAAAACTATCCGCGTAGCCCCGGTTACGTTGGGTACAGGAGAAAATAGGGGTTTTAGGGAATTGAGAGCACTTGCAAAAACGCCTGCTAATTTATGTGTGCTTCGCCAGAACCTGTTTCTCTATCAGCAGTATTTCATTACGTTGCTTATCAAAATCACCCGATTGCATAGAAAAATCTTACATCTACCCAATCGCAGTCCATTTGGTCAACATTTCCAATTACTTTTTCCATTTTCCATTTTTCATGTCAACTCATTTCAGCCTTACTGCAACACGCAGGTAAATTTGATCCAACAACGTCATTAAAAAAATACTGTCGCTTGCAGAGAACGTCAAATCCAGTCACGTTAGCTCATTTTTTAGCTAGATAAAAAAAGTGAGTTTGAATTTTATCGGTGATTTTATTTTACATATGAAGAATAAGAAATGATAAAGATCTTTGAAATACGTCAAAGTCTCATGATTCGATTTTCCTTACGAGATCGACCACTCATTTAGATTAATTTCCCCTCAGAAATGTCAGTTTTGATAAGCTCATATGGTAAGAAAACCGGAGGTCCGAGGTTCGATTTCCCGGGCAAGCAGACAATTTTGAAGTGAAAAATAATGCTGCAATTTAACGCACTGGTCCACCATGCACCAGGCCAATTTTTTAATTGTAGATCCGATAAGGTAACGGAAAAGCGGTGTAGTGTAGGTGAAAGGGGGTTTGCAAAGGGATTACGGAATATTTTATCCAATATTTTTTAATTTAAGAAGTTCACAAGACATTCTAACACATTGGCAAGTATTAAACATTTAAAGCCAAGTACAGAGCATTTGGCCGGTTAGCGAAGGGTCTGGGGTTCGAGTCCTCGAATAAGCACGTATTTTTGAAGTGATTTTAATATTCTTTAAATTCTAACACACTACACCAGATTAAAAACTACCTACTTGAATAGATTAATCAATAGTTTTTCTCTTGTAGTGAGATTTAATTATTCACGGTATATTATGTGCATTACGTTCATTTTATGGTAGTTCATTATTGGCGTTTCCTGAATGCTTAAATTGAATCCCATAGTATGCTTATTATAAGCTGGGAAAGCTGCAGCCAAGCTTCGACTTAAGCAGAGCTAAACTGTAGAACATGCAAAATCCGTGGTGTATAGATTTGGCAAATAAAATTCAAACGTACAAAATCCGCGGTGTGTAGATTTGGCAAATAAAATTCAAAACAAAAATCGTGCGACTACATTTCAACCGAAACTATAATTACTCTCAGCAACGGCTTTAATCCAAACCAGAACGTTCGCTGTCAGTTTTTATACCACCCGGAAACTAAACTGAGAAGAGGCAGAAAAGCGGCACTTCCGAGTTCGGCCCAGGGTGCCAAAAATCTTCAATCCGACTCTAGATGTTTGCTAAATAGTCAACGAGAAACTTTTAAACGCCTCGTAAACCAGGAGAGGCCCGAGGGCCTGGAGGCCTGATGCCAGAATACATGGCGCCGGAAATTAATTGTTGCTTCCGCAAACGATGCAGTTTGAAAAAAGGACATGTCGCTCAGTCCTATAACATTTGCATAGTCATGTCGTCTTTGCGTTAAGACACATAATAAAGTCAGTCATCACCGTGGCAACAGCTTGTCAGATGCATGTTTTATTAGCGAACCTCTTGTTATGCTAACTCAGACGTTGTAATAACGGGCAGGTAAAAAAACACGTCCGATTTACAGTATTTAATTACAGCAACTAAACTATCAGTGGCAGAGTCACCAAACTTGGTTACCTCCAAGAGAATTTAACTGGCTTTCTGAAAAGATGCATTGGAAATGTTGATTTTTTTACTTTTTAAAAATACCTGATTTTAAGTGGGATATTATCATTTTTTTGAACTTAAATAAGGTTTTTCAAAAACTGATGCATATCAAAATTTGAAACACATTTGCTTAGAATACTAGTCGAATTCTCTTGAATGTAACCAAGTTTGGTTTCTCTGCTACTTATAGTTAAGCTGCAGTAATTGAAATAAACTTCAAATCCGGTGGGTTTTCCCAGTTGTCCCTCACCCAGTCTTAAGTCGCTTATTATAGGGGCTGAATCGCTTAAAATTAAATTTCCGTGTAGACTGGAATGAGTTGTGGTATAGTCTTAATTAAAGGGCCAAAAAATATTGCGGCAGTTCGATACATGTATAGAAATTGTTAAAGATTTTAGTCAGCGCGCGCGGTGACTCGATCGATGTGAGAGTAGCACAGGAATTTGCGTAAAATACGACACATTCCTAAAATAAACGACCTATTACACAGCCAACTTTTTATCGAAGGCAGGAAAGATAAACAAACACGTCATCAGCCCCCAATTTTCTTTTGGGACAATATTAGTCCTAGGTGCTCAGGGTCGAAAAATTCCCCGTGTGATTTCTTAAGAGTTGAGCACCCCAGGCCCGGTTGCATTAAATGCGTTTAAATCATCGTTGAAACCTAGTTTATCTAATCTTAGCTTAAGAGTGCTTAGCATAGAGGGTTTTTAAAACTGTAATTAACCTTCAACTTTTAACTAAAACCTTAACCCTTAAACCTTAACTTTAAATTCGACTGTGGAGTTCCTTACGGAATTAGTTTGAACTACTTGCAATAATTGGCATTAAAATTGGCTGCAAAAATTGGCCTACAA
>QKMV01004608.1:0-10001 GCA_003287335.1 Lednia tumana | reverse complement strand
AGCACCAAGTGATCCCACTAGACAACAGAATTATTAATATAAATATTATAGCAATTAACGACGATCGGTGACGAGAGAGAGAGAGAGAGAGAGAGTGTGTGTGGGCGGCCGAGGGGGGAAAATGTAAAAAAAAAGCAACAAAAAAATACACAAAAAAACACTAAAAACTCGACGACCGACGGCACGGGGCCGCCGTGCCGCGGGGCCGGCCGGGGGAATCGCCCGCCCGCGGCGGCAGAGATTCGAAATAACTTTCCATCCAAGCGACGCCGTAACTTTCGTTCACTTTCTCCGTCTCCTTTGTCTTTCCGTCGTGGTCTTTCGGTTCTTTCCAAATTGGCAAAGAGCGCGGCCGGCCTGCCGGTGCGGCCGGCCCGCGAAGAGGACTAATCTCTCTCGCGTCTGGCCGTCGGGTCGCGGAGGCCGGCGGCGCGGTTCCTCCGACCGCGGTGGACGTGTCTTTCGGTCCGCTATCGACGGCGACTTAATTTAATGTTTTTCACTTTCGGTGGAACCGGCAACGGGGAATGGCATCTTCGAACAAAAGTGTGATCGGGAAGAGACTTAAAAGCCTAGCGGCTCTAAAGTTTGGTTAACGGACGGGCTCAAAAGCTCTGCAAGAGGAAATCTTATGAATGTTAACGTAATTTAGGGAGAGGCGCTTAAAGATGCTGGCATTTGAGAGTAAATTTATCGGAACGTCGCCCTGCCGTATTGATTGCGGCCGGATTATTCTTGGAAACGTAACGCGTTGACCGTGGTGTTTAGGATTTTGGTGTTTTACAAATTGGAATGGTCGGAGAGGAAGCTATATGGGACGGTGCGGCTATCGCGGGAGAGGTAACGGTGGGGAATAATACTATTTGCTTAGCGTTTTTTTTTTTCGGGAGTATTTAGACGAGATTTCGGTGGCGAGCAACGTTTCGATGCTAAGCTAGTACAAATTAACGAATCGCCGACGGGTCAGTGCGCGGTTCCGCCGAGTTGCGACGCGAGAAACGCACGCGCGGACGGGGAAATTCGGGGCTTGTTTTCTCGGTTGAGCTGTTGAAAGGTGGGAAAGCTTTTTTCTTTGGTTTTATTTCACGTTTTGTTAAACATATTAAATTATTTGAATTGTATGTCGCGTTTGTTTTTAAATTCCGTTCTTTCCGGTCGGGGAATTTTGTTCGATATGATCTGACGGACGAATCGGTTGGCGGTTTTGGCCTGCGGCTCCGCGTTTGAGTCCGGGGCAGTAGCGACGGCTTTACTTGGGAAATCGTTGGATTCGTTGCTTGTATCGTTCAGCTGAATGAAGTTAGTTTTCGAGGGGTAGAGGGACTAGGCTATTTGGTCGGCTATGACGTTTACGAATTAAAGCCAATCGATTTCGCACGAGAGACTAACGGTAGTTTTGCAGATGCTTCGTTGGGGAAGGGAAGAGACACTTCTAATGTTAAAAGTACCTATTTAGAGCTAAGTATTCAATTTTTCTAGAACGGTACTCTCGGCTGTTTTAACGGTTTTAAAAGAGAGATAGTTCGGGGGAGAAAAAGCTTGTCCGTCGTGGAAACTTAATTCGTTTTTCCGAAAAATAAAGAAAAAACCTTTAAAAAATATTTAAAAAACACTTCAAAAATCCTATTATATATTATTGTTGGTCGCAAATATATTTATTTTTTCGGGTGGCTGGCCACTCTTGGGATCCAGAAAAAATTGTGTAAATAGACATAAAAAAGAGGGTAAAAAAAACTACTTAGGCTTATATCGAGAAAGATCGTGCACTACTAATCTTTTAACAATTTTCGTTTTTCGTTTTTCGAAGGATCGGGACGGCTGCGTTTTGTTTCCTGTCTGTTACGTGCATTTGAACGGGTCGGCATTTCGTTGTTCGGTCGGAAAGGGGCGAAGCCGTTTTCGGTTTTGGACTCGAGTCCGAAACAGTTCGGCTACGAAGGCCACGCGTGGCTTTAAAACACAAGGCTTCTCGCCGCGACGACGAATCGTCCGAGATTCGTAGACGCTCGTAAAGCAGCGCACGGCGCGGCGGTTATCCAGATTCTTTTCCGTCGTTTCACGACCAACCAAAGCGAACCGCGGCTAGGATCTGGCGTGCGTTTCGGAGTCGAGTCCAAACACGCGTGCGCCGTTTCGGCGTTGGCCTCGTTTGTTGTTCGCGTTGCGTGTGTTCGATTCTAACGACGTGAGGTCGCCTAATTTATTAATTATTGATGTTAAATTGATGTTTAAAAAAGCAAAAAAAAAGCATGTAACTTTTAACTTTTTCGATTTCGACTAAGCCGTGAACGGGCAAAGAAATGGAAGGTGGGGAGGGTGGGAGCTGCTGGGAAATAAATGGTGGCGACGGTGTTTTCGTTTTCGACGCTTTGTTAGTTATTTCTGCTGGATTCCGATTTGACGAAGGTTATATGCGCCGACGGTTTTTCTTGTATTTGCCGTCTCGTTTGCAATCGGAATTCGACACGACGCGGAACGGGCCCTCGGCGAAGTCAAGCCACGGTGCGGAGCGGCGCTTGACGTACCGTTTCTTTGGGTGTGCCGTTGCTCACCTAGCATGCCGATATCGGCAAACGTAACCGACTTCAGCTTGGTTACGTTCGGTAAGCCAGTCCGATTATCGTAACGAAGAAAATCTAAATAAAATTCGTAACGAAATATCGTTGGCTCTGAGTTTAAAGTTTGCCGTTAAGCTACGAGCTGTGCGGTGCTTGTGTATCGGCCTGAACAGTCTTCACGGGCTACGAGGAACTTGTGACGGAAACATGTCTTCGGCGGGTCGAGCGATCGCCGTGACCGACGACGAGATCCCCGCGGAATTCCGAATGCAAACGAGATGCGAGACTTCAGATCCCAGCTTTAATTATACTGTAAAAATAACTTTTATTAGTTTTTAATTTCTTAATCGAATCGATTAAGTGAGACGCAACATTTTATTTCTTCCAACTGATGTTTGGCTTAGTAACTAAGCCGAGACTTCTACCGTTTCGTTTTGTTAAGTTGTGTTTTTTTTTTTTTTTTCGACGTGTGAGTATAGAGGCACGAGAATCTATCCCGTTTGTTGTGAGATCGCGTCGCTGCGGACGGCGGCGATTGCGGCGTTTCAGTTTGTGACCAGGCCCGGCGTAAGAAATTATCTCTGTTAGCGAAAAATCACTGCCAACTCACAAAAACTGTCTCGCGAGAGGTTTTTCGCGTTTCTGTGAGCGATGATGAATAAATTATACAATAAAATGTAAACTAAAGAAATTTACACATTGGTCGATTTGAGATGTTGTGTAAACTGGAAAACAATTTTATTCTAGCGTATCTAAAAACTTAAAACGAGAAACGACGGCTCTTTGAATGAGTTTGCGGCTAGATTTGATCAAAATAGCCGAATTCAAACCTGGGTTTCACTGCCGTTAAATACACTGGCCGTAGCTTTATTCAAAGAGGTGTTCATTTTCGGCCATCAAACTGTTCATTGCTTGATTATAAAAAAGAAACAAAAGTCAGAAACTATGCGTTTTTTCCTGTTAAAATGAATGAATTATAATTAATTATGAAATCATCGACAAAGAACCTAGTGTGTATTAGTAAACGATGTTAAAACTAAAACGAAAAAACAAACAAATAATGAAGGATACATTTTAATTGTTAACTGCTACGTATTTATTTACTTGTTAAGCGATTCATGTTTTTTTCCATTGATAGTTTTTCGAATTATCACTCCGACCGACGTTAAGTTCACAATTTTCTCATTCTGATTTTATTAAAAGGGACACACAATTCAGAAAAAGAGATAGTAGTATATTTGTGGTCAAAAAACGCCTTTAGACTCCATCCTCCTTGACAGTATAAAACAGTGAGAGAGCATACTGTATTACACCCACAAAATAGGCTCTCTAGCCATTCCTTCCTGTGATAATGGCCACCATCCCTGGTGGAAAAGTATGCTCTCCCAGTTACTAGAGTGTAATTAGACTTGTGAAAAATATAACAGCTGACTACAATCAACAAATAAAATGAAGCACGTTAGTGACACAGCTTAATTACTGTTGCACTCGATAGATAGCAGGCTCAGAAATGTCCTTCGCTTCCAATCAAACAGCTTTGGAAAACAAAGTCGGTATCACAGGAATAGGATTGTTGGAGCTAAGCATCTGGAAGAAAAGCTCTGCTTCACTCAAACCACAATAAATCATGTTGTCAAAGGTGACCATACATAGTTGCACCTGTGCTGCAGTGGTACCTATTGGATTAAAAAATATCCAAATCTTGTCGGTCAAAATCTTAAATTTCCCACCGACGTGTTTCGATACTGGCTGAAAACAATTTCTGTAAGATTGATCGAGTTTTTTACACCATTCTCCTGGTCTCAATGCCAATGACAGCGGGATTGTGCACTGTACTGCCACAGCGTATCTTAGCTGATAACTGGAGCAGCTCTTAATAGCTCGTGCCATTTTGCTGGAGTAACAGATCGAATCCTGCGCTATTCCTTCAACCCCCATCAACTCTACATATATCCCTCGAAATCACTTGGAAGTCATGCATGCCATTCTCCAAACTCGTTACTGATAATCGTTGCTTCGCCGTTCTTCGCGGTGAAAACAAGCAGCCTTGGAAGCCACTTGGGAAAGAACGTCAATAAACACTGGCAAGCCGTCCTTTCGTAAAGCATCAGATGGGACAACTTGTTCAACACTTTATCATCTTCGCCGACAGGTCCGACGTCGAGTTTGGAGACTATCGATCGAAGGTGGTCTGGATACAGCTGATGAAGCAAATCACAATGGTTTTTGACTTCTTCATGAAACATTTGCGCAAAGGCGAGAACTTTTCTATTCCCGCGGGAAAAATGTAAGAGAGTTTGTATGATGCTAACTGAAGTTTGAAACACTTGTGGCGATCTTGAACTGAGATGCACCCATGTTTTTACGTCGTCGTTTTGCAAAACGTTGGACAGGTGAGTTTTTAAAGTTTCTTGATCTATTTCTGAACAAGTGGTGACTACATCTATCACCAAATCTTCGAGAACGGCTGGATAACTTTCAACAATAAGTTCAACAATTGTTGATGGGAAATTATATTCTTTTTTCATATTCCATATTTTGTTATAGAATTTTTCAACATGCTCTGTAGGTTCTGAGTCCGGTTGATGAATTTTGTTGATAATGTGCTGTAGCCATTGCCGCGAATCACAATCCTGGTAAACTCTCAAAACGGCATTGCCCATGACAAGAAGATCACCGATAGACGTTTCTTTCTCTTTGAATGCATTGAAGTTGATGGAATTAATTTTTGAGGCCAGGTTGAAGGCAAAACTGCATCCTGGATTGTAGACAAGAGGACATGTGGCAATTTGAAAGCTTGCCCGAAGTTTTTGCTGTTGGTGAATCAAAACAAAAATTTACATTAGTAGCTGATCATTATTCAGATTATAGAATGATATAGGTTCCTCTTACGCCTAAGGTGCCGTTAGCAGTGAGCATGAATGAACTGGGATTACTACTAACTTTGATAGACTTGGAATGCCTATGACTACAGGTGTTTTGGTTTGCTATGGTTGTCCCTGTGCTTGGTGCTGCGGATTATACAAGTGTCTCCTCCTTACAATTCTATTTCGATCCTCATATGCTACATATTCATGATTCGTTAAAAAAGTGGAAATTTATTTACAATGGCTCGAAGCTGTTCTGTGTGGCGTAGAGATTTGAAATTCTTGGTAAATTCTGCTCCGACTGAGACAGGAGTGATTTCTCCTTGCTCTGTATCATTCTCGATATGGAAAATTTCCATTGGCTCCAAATCAATAGTCTCGACTTCCATTCTTGCATCGGCCAAGGAATTTCAAGTTCTCGGCAGCTGTAAACAAACTTTTTAAATGAAAGCCTGTGCGGTGTGGAAACGATTTTATCAAATATCTGCGGAAGATTTAGTTGAATCATGGCGATAGCTTGTGTACAATGGCAGTTGGTGTTATTACAATTTCGTGCTCAATGCTGCAAAACTTTTGAGGGTTATGGTAGTAACAAAGTGAAGAACTGAAGTGGGCATAAGCTTTGAACAAGAAAATAATTTGACATGCATAAATATGAGGTTCTTAATTTATGACATGGTCAATTGTTTGAAAATTAAGCTAATTCCCATTCCTTACACATATTGATTAGAATGTCACATATTCGGACGCCATGCTGTAATTTCTCCAGTGTCGCCAGCCTGATAACACAAAAATCGATATTTTCGGTCAAAAGCCGACGTCCATTGCGCGTTACGGGTGGAAAAATGTCGGTAGCATATTAAATAATACATTAGAATAGTCTGTATCGGTGTTAATTTACTAATTAGTGTATATATTAGACGTTAAAGTAAGTGTTCAAGTTTCCAGCTACCCATTAGCAAGATGGACAAGCGAAAATTATCGTAAGTAACTGCTGAAAAATCGACCACCATCTCTCCCTTTGCATCTCTCCCACATTTCTCCCTATTTGATTTCAGCTTAAGATTAACGCTCACGTGATTAAGGAATATGGAAATTAGCTGAAAAGTATTAATTCATGTTATAATTCATGAGCCTTCTCATCTAAAACCTCTGCTAGAATAAAAAGAGGGCGTAGTTCAATTTTGATAATGGAGTAAAACTTAATGTCACCAGTGGAATGCCAGTGGCCTTATGGCAATTCCTTTAATCTTTTTCAACACTATTTCCTGGAAAACTTCTGAGATAACTGGCGGTGAGGTGCTAACTAAGCGAGGTGTGACTCATATAATGCTAACACCCTATTGTTCAACTTTTTCAGAACTTCCGGCGATACGCTTTACGTCATCTTGGGCCTACCCAAGACGGCAACAGCTGACGATGTCAAAAAGACATATCGTAAACTTGCACTCAAGTATCATCCCGACAAGAACCCCAATAATCCTGAAGCGGCAGATATGGTGAGATCTGGGTGGCTTTTTATCTTGAAATTTGATTTCTGCCGATGGATGTGATCGAACTGCAACAGCTGTCAGTGATTCATCCTGAACTTCTTTTTACCTCCAAGTTTAAATGAAACTGCTCAGAACAATGATTTCTAATCATCTGATGCTTATCAATAAACTGATCAACAATTAATCGTACTACCTAGCAGATAGCTATCTCCAGATAAAAATGCAGATTGGTACAGTACTGATAGGCACCTAATTTGTTAATGAAAACGTACGAAAGTGGGTACTATTGTGTAAGCGGTTTATTTTAGATATTTTCAAGTAGTACTTCCTGGTTCAGCAGTCTTCTTGTCTAGATACCTGCGTGCCTACCCTCAGTTGAATGTTTTTTTTAGGGGACATACACTTTGAAGAGAGGTGATGGATACATAATATTGTAAAAATGAGTCAGATTAGAAATGAATGAATGGAATGTTAACTTAAGGCGATCAATTTCAGTTTAACTCTGCAAAAGGACGGCCTTCAGTAAAGACTGGAAAGAGAAGCCACTAATCAGACTTCAGGAACCTACTGGCTAACTAGCCTGATTTTGGTATTCCATGATTTTGCAAGACCATCGTCCTAGGAGTTTTCATACCACCCATAGGCCGCATGCCATAGGACAATCAACTTCTTTCAAGCTAACCGTTAAAAAATCTATGTACGTGTAACTGTAAATACTTTTAAAAATTTGCATACTGTATGCAAATTGTTATTTAGCAGATTACCTTAACTGGTTGAACTGTTTACCGATAATTTACCAGTTTTATGACAGTGCAATATGTTGCAATTAGTGATTAGTGATGTAGAGTGGTAACATTACCATCCTACTGGTAACATTAAAAATTACGGTAACACAGATGCTTCAAATGAATTACGGCGATGGATAGTTAAGGCGGTAGATGGAAAAAGACAGCCGATTTTTAAGACACTTGTAATCACTACACCTAACCCGTAAGCGGCCGAGTCCCCAAACCTAGTTAACTCCCAGAGAATGCAACAGACTTTCCGACAGACTGAATTGAATTTTTTATTTCTACATCTGTTTAATATACCGGATGCTAAAATCGTAGTATGTTCATTTTCATATCAATGCTAATATGGGATTCTTGCATATTAATGCTATCCATTTCTCTATACTTCTATGTATTTCTGAAAAATATTACAATTACCATTTCACCATTACCAGTTAAATATTACCATCTTGATATCTATACATAACACTACATAACACCTTGATATTTACCTACGCAAATTGGTAATATTACCATTTTCAATTAACTACCGGTAAATTTACATCACCAGTTGCAGTGCAACGTATGGTTTCCTCTACCCATACCCACAACTCACAAGTACTTAGCGACATATCTCGTAGTGTGTGATGTAAGCTGTTCTTCATTATTTCTACTGCTCATTACCTTGAGAGTGAAGTTACAATATATTCAAGAAGTCATTAATTAGTTATTAGCTAGTTGGTTCCATTATCCGTGTACCGAACAGTTTAATATCAGGCAGTTTAAGTTACTCGAACGATTCACGTAATTTAGGTAACTTTAAGACGGGTTGGTTCCACTCGGGGGTATTGGGAAGCAACGAACGTTGAACAGTGGCCGTCATTAGCTGAGCTTTGAATTGAGAGAAACTCTCTTGTGGTTTCAAGTGCTCTCGAGAGAAGTAGGAGGGTCCCTTTGTTTGTGTTTTTGTCGCATTAATCAATACGCAACGGACGTAGCAGGTACCTCCTGGTACCTTTCATGAAACCCAAGGGCTTGAATCTTTTCATGAATATTAGCAAATAATATTAAAGTTGTGAAGAATATTAAGATTTTAAGAATATTAAAATCACTTCAAAAATACCTGCTTACTCGAGGACTTGAACCCTGGATCTTTTGCTTACAGGGCAAATTCTCTAACCACTGAGCTAACCAAGGTACAACACTTAGCTCGGGTATTACTTATAATTATACTTAGGCTAGATACCTTGCTTAGCTCAGTGGTAGAGCATTTGCCCGGTAAGCAAAAGATCCGGGGTTCAAGTCCTCGAGTAAGCAGGTATTTATGAAGTGATTTTAATATTCTTAAAATTATTACTAGCTGTGTGTTTGGCTTAAAAAGTTTCATCCTTGTCAATATTAACAAATTACTTATTAAATACCTGCATACTCAAGGACTTGAACCCCGGACCTCTTGGCATTCTTCATTTAAATACTAGCCCCAGGTTTAACAGTTAGTCGAGTTGATTAAATTGTGATTGCGGCATAGCATCACTCGTTCCAGAGCGATCTTTAAATTATGTGAAAGCGTCTTAATTCAAATTCTTCTTGTGGGATCTAGCACTCATTATTAAATTCACTTCCGAAATATCGTACCCTGCCTAGCTCAGTGGTAGAGCAATGGCAATATAAGAAAGAGGGCTGGGGTTTGAGTACTCGAGTAGACAGGTATTTTTGAAGTGATTTTATATTCTTCACGTTAAAACTAGCCGTGTAAATCGCTCTAAATTTGTAATTCTTGTCAATATTAAAATTAGTGAGTAATATATTTGGATAAGAGGCAGGCAAGCAGGAACACTCGTAGTTATGACTCAATACACAATGTCACATCGGTATTAACGACACTCCAGGATTCGTATATTGGTTGACAAAAGAGATAGCAGATCACGTTTCCTCCATTGAAACTTATTGAAACCAGTTATGTCTATCTCTCTCTCAGCGACCAATTTATGTTAACGGGGGGCGAGGGGTTGAAATTAATTTGAAATCTTTGCTTGTAAGAACTCTTGTTTGACTGGAAAATTGCTTCCGCTGTTATTTATTGGTGTATTTATTAATTAAAAATTAATTTGTCGCCTTTTCGGGCGTGCTTTACCGATAAATTTTTTAAGGAAGTACAGGAACACTTGCTTTGTATCGTCTTTGCTTTACTAAGAAGTGCATGTAATTTTGAAACATTTTAATGATTTGGCTTAACGATGGGGATGTCCTCGCACTTGTTATCCATGTTAACACCCCAAACATGTTATCTGTCAGAATAGATGGGACTGGCTA
>QKMV01004607.1:0-10003 GCA_003287335.1 Lednia tumana | reverse complement strand
GCAAGCAAGCAAGCAAGCAAGCAAGCAAGCAAGCAAGCAAGCAAGCAAGCAAGCAAGCAAGCAAGCAAGCAAGCAAGGAAGCAAGTAAGCAAGCCAGCACGCAAGCAAGCAAGCAAGCAAGCAAGCAAGCAACGTAATCACACGAGGAAAACCAGATCATATTTCTAGATTCTGTGCGTTCATCTCTAAAGCCCGCTGCAGACTAAATCAAACTGACCTAGGATGACGAGGACTTCTTCTTCGGCTTCCTTCAACGTTGCGAAAGCCGAGTGGCCTTCTTGCCAAAGGAACTCACGGGTTCGCAGGAACGGCTGGGGATGCTTGAATTCCCATCTCTGGAAACGGCAATAGAATTCCCAGATTACAAAAAAACTGTTAGTAAATGGGTTTAACTGCTGAGAACTTCTAACTAACAAACTGCCAACGTTTCGCTAACTTTGCTGAAAGCTTCTTCTGGGCAAGTCCGGCAGAAAATTAAAATTAAAAATTAAAATCTGCCGGACTTGCCCAGAAGAAGCTTCCAGTATAGTTAGCGAAACGTTGGCAGTTTGTTTCTTAAAAGTTTTCAGCAGTTTAACCCAGTTAATTAACAGTTTTTTTGGATTTTTTTTTTGAAGAAAACCCAACAAAAAGGTTGATCAAGGTTTGAAATCAACCATCTGCACCCGTGCGGCTCTCACACGCGCACAAAAAGCGTGAAACCCCGTGCGGACTCACCACCACGTTGTTCCACTGGTTGAGCCGGATGGGCAGGTCCCGGTGCGACTGCACCCACTTGGCGTACGCCGGGTACATCCCGGTCTCGCTCGTTGGCCGCACGGCGATGTGCTCGGCCAGGTCCGACTCACCGGACTTGGTCACCCAGGCCACCTCGGGCGCAAAGTCGGCGATGTGCGTCTTCTCCTTCTCCAGCGCCGCCTTGGACACGAAGATCGGGAAGTAGCAGTTCTGCACGCCCAACTTCTTGATCTCCTTGTCGATGAACGTCTGTCGAGGAAGTCATCGGGTTAGAATTCGTTAGACGCATGTCTAGTTCCTAATCTTACCACTAGTTTGCAATAAAACTGTTTTAAAACTGAGTAAAAATACTTAAGAGTTCACAAGAGGGAATCTTTCAATGGACTTCTTAGCATAACTATCCATTCAAAATTCGTTAGACGCATGTCTAGTTCCTAATCTTAGCACTAGTTTGAAAAAAGACTGTATTAAAACTGAGTAAAAATACTTGGGAATCTTTTAGTGGACTTCTTAGCATAACTGTCGATATCAAATTCTTTAGGCGCATATCTAGTTCCTAATCTTGGTACTTGTTTTCAAAAAAATCCGTCGAAAAAACTGGGTCGAATCGTTAAGTCCACAAAAAAGAATCTTTTAGTGGACTTCTTAGCATTTTAGCCCAGTTTGTACAACAGTTCTTTTTTAAATTATCGATAGTTTGTTATTGACACTTAATTGGGCTTGTGGGGCCTTCAATTTTGTTGTCAATAGAGCATGTAATAATAATAAATAAAGTTTCCTTTTTCAAAAAAACTTCTGGTAAATAGGTTAAACTGCTGAAAACTTCTAACAAACAAACTGCCAACGTTTCGCTAACTATATCGAAAGCTTCACCCCGAGGAAGCTTTCAATAAAGTTAGCGAAACATTGGCAGTTTATTTGTTAGAAGTTTTCAGCACGTTTACCCATGTACTAATAGTTTTTTTGAAAACTAGTGCTGAAATTAGACAGAAGACATGAGTCTTACTAATTTAATAAAGTTTACTTTCGTTTCAAACGATGCGTTTATAAATTGAATAATACTGGCAACGCTGTGATGAGTGCGTTGTAGAGCAAAAGCGTATACCGAAATGTTTAGAAGCTAACCACACCAGGAGTGATGGTGTTGACTGTAAAACAAACTTACTGGGTTGGTCCAGATACGTCAAATTGGCTGGCAATTCTAATGGCGTTGTACAACAGCATTTATTGGCAACTGCAACATGGCTTTACCCTGTTGTTGTAACAAAACAACTTCCAATATACAACTTCCCCTCATTAATCTGATGCAACTTTTCTAATTTTTTATTGTTTTCTTCTAAAAAAAACCTACAGGACCAATTTTTGCCACCAACTTTACAATTCTATTCTGTTGGCATGGTAGTATTGGTGCTATTCTGTTAGCAGTCTGTTGGCATGGTAAAATTTTGAAGTTAATCGTGAAAAGAACCCAAGTTCTCTACGAACCAACGAAGCAAATGTTAGGTATAATATTGCAATAGCCCGCAGTTTAAATAAAAAAGGACAAAATATACAAAAATTACAAATGTTGTATCATGTGTGTAGACCGTAAAAGCTTCGCTCGATTGGGGAATATTTCCTTGATAAATCTCGATTTGTGCTTTATTTTAAATGCTAATTTAATCAATTAAGACATTGCCTTGCAAGCTTCAAGTATCCAGAAGATGGAATAAAGTTGACTTCAAGAGTTCCTTCTTTGTAATACAAGTAGAATTCAATGCGAACTTGCCTGTATCGCCTCCCATATGGCAAAAGACCACGGGCGAAGGATGTAACAGCCACTGACGTCGTAGTACTCAATCAGCTCTCCTTTAGTAATGACCTGAGAAAAAAGAAAAACATCTCAGCTTTCAAGTAACCAGTAGGTTATTTGTTAATCACCTCTGATGCAGTCTGCACACCAAAGTAAGAATACAATTTAAACTGAAGACTCAGCAGATACCTAGACATCAAATATATCTACCACATATATATTTTTATGGAAGTTAAGACTCGTGTCTATCTTATAGTAGTCTATTTGAATGATTTTTTGGATTGAACTATTTGAACTATTTGGATTTGAATGCAAAGAAATCCACTTCAACTTTCCTGGCACTTCCTAAACTATGCTGTACACTTCTTCAGGGGTAAACAACTTCTTAGCAAAGCTTCTCTAAGTTTCTTTTAGAATCTGTTAGCCCTGAAGAAGTGAACATCATACTGTACGAAATGTCGGGAAAGTTTGAGTGTTTTCTCAGAAGTCAAACTCAGTCTGCTGAACAGTTGTTTTTATATCTGCCACATATCTTGCAACGTATGCAATTGTATGCAATTGTATGCAATTGTATGCAATTGTATGTAATTGTATGAAATTGCTACAATTCACTTTTTATGCACATATTTGTCTGATTGCACCACAAACTTGTTGCAAAATAAATTACAATTAAATTGAATAAGCAATAAATCTCAGACTACTATTAAGGTGATAAGTGAAACAAAATTGAAGGCAAGTTTGAATCGTTTGAATTGTTCCGAAACATCACGATGGAAGGCAATTTGTCTCCTGAATTAGTGTTTACTGAATACAAAGGTAATCATCAAAAAAACTGTTATTAAATGGGGTTTAATTGCTGAGAACTTCCAACAAACAAACTGCCATCGTTTCGCTAACTATACTGAAAGATTCTTCGGACAATCGCCCCGAAGAAGCTTTCGGTTGGCAGTTTATTTATTAGTATTTCTGAGCAGTTAAACCCATTTAATAACAGTTTTTCTGAAAACTAGTGCTGAAATTAGGCAGAAGACACGAGTCTTAAGAAATTAATTACAAAGGTAATCAATATTTGACTATGAATACGTAAAATGGAGTAGTTTTCGCTTCATACCTGCGAGTACCAATCAGCCAAGTTGTCCTCCTTGCAAGCCTCTAGTCCGAGCCGAGTGAGCTTCTTGGGCCCGCCAAGATTGCTGTCTGCCGCAGGTTTCTCTGCCACAGGTGCCTTCTTCGCCGGCACCGGTTTCTCCTTCGACTCCTTCTTCTTCGGAGCCCTGGCTCCGGGCGCCGCATAATCCGCGCCCGTCACTGCTTTGTACTGCGTCTTCAAGTCGAGAAGCGTCTTCACACTTTCGTCAATGGCTTCCTTGCTCGCTTTGCTATTCTTGAGATCGCGGACCTTGTTCCCTTGGTCGCTAATCTGCTGTGCCAGTGCTGCGTTAGCGTTGTCGCCGGCAGGAGTGTTTGCAACCGCAACTTTCTCGGCGACCGCTTTGACATCGGCCGCTCTCGGCACTTGCGCCTCCGGCTTCCAGTCTTTACCGGTCAACGCCTTGAAGTCGGCCTTCAACGCCAGCAGCGTTTTCACCTCGGCATCTACGGCGTCTTTCGCCGCCTTTTCTCCCTTAAGTTTCCGAACCGTTTCTCCCTGGGCGACGATTTTCGTCGAGATGCCGGCAGCGTCCATTACGCTCGGCTTGGTCGGTGCTACTACGACGGGAGCAAACGGCTGAAAATTAAGCTTCCAATCCTCACCAGTAGCAGCTTTAAACTGGCCTTTCAAAGCTAGCAACGCTTGCACTTCACAGTCGACAATATTCTTAGCTGCTTTCTCAGCTTTTACTTTGCGCACGACATCGCCCTGGTCAGCTATTTTCGACAGGAGGTCGTCTCGAATATTGCTTGCCACTGCGCTCTTGCTGACACTGGCAGGTGCCGGCTCAGCAGTTTTTACTGGGACTTGAGAAGCAATTGGCTTCCAATCACTGCCTGTCACTGTTTTGAATTCAGTCTTCAATTTGAGGAGTGTTTGAACTTCAGCTGTGACGGCTTCCTTGGTGGCTTTCTGTTCTTTCAGGATGCGAACTTTGTCTCCTTGCTGGATTATCTTGTTGTTCAGTTCGTTCGTGCCCAGGCTAGCGGTAGTCGCAGGTGTTGAAGCAACTGAAGCTGCAGGTGTTGCGCCCGGCTTCCAATCACTTCCCGTTGCGGCTTTGTAATCGGCTTTCAATGCCAAAAGAGCCTTGACTTCTGCGGTCACAGCGTCCTTAGACGCCTTCTGCTCTTTTAAAACACGAACTTTGTCACCCTGCTCGATGATTTTAGTATTGATATCGTCGGCTGAATTTCCTGCCGGGACAGCCGGCTTTATTACAGCTGCTGGCACTGCACCAGGTTTCCAGTCACTTCCCGTTGCAGCTTTGTAATCGGCTTTCAACGCCAATAGATTCTTCACTTCTGCGGTCACAGCGTCCTTCGACGCCTTCTGCTCTTTTAAAACACGAACTTTGTCACCCTGTTCGATGATTTTAGCATTGATATCGTCGGCTGAATTTCCTGCCGGGACAGCCGGCTTTGTTACAGCTGCTGGCACTGCACCAGGTTTCCAGTCACTTCCCGTTGTGGCTTTGTAATCGGCTTTCAATGCCAATAGATTCTTCACTTCTGCGGTCACGGCGTCCTTCGACGCCTTCTGCTCTTTTAAAACACGGACTTTGTCACCCTGCTCGATGATTTTAGCGTTGATATCATCCGCTGAATTTACTGCTGCAGCAACCGGCTTTGTAACAGCTGCTGGCACTGCGCCCGGTTTACAGTCACTTCCCGTTGCGGCTTTGTAATCGGCTTTCAACGCCAAAAGAATCTTCACTTCGGCCGTGATTGCGTCTTTGGTGGCTTTTTGCTCCTTCAAGATCCGAACTTTGTCGCCTTGTTCGGCAATCTTCGCGTTGATTGCATCCGCCGAGTTCCCGGCTGGGGCTGGAGACGCTTGTTTGGACGATCCTTTCTGCAAACCAAAATCCTAGTTGAAAAACTGGGCAGACCACACAAGATCCAAAGCTGCATACAGGAACTTAAAACTCCCCGTTTCGCAATTTGACTTTGAAAAACAACTAAAGCCATCAGAAAAACTGTTCTCCAAACTAGATATAAATGCTAAAAAATTCCCCTAAAACTTTTCCACAGTAAAAGTACCCCTGCAGAAGTGAACTGCATTGTTGGTAAAACCTTGCAAAAGGTTTTGTGAATTTCTTAGATACATTCCCAGTTTGCAAAACAGTTTTATGAAAACTAGAGCTAAGATTAGGAGGTTGACATGAGTCTAGAAATATTATAACTCAAGCCATCGCCAAATGAAATGAACACGCGTTAAAATGTCAATACGACAACAGCGATGTTGTTTTCTTCTGAACCAACCTGTTAAACTTGTCATTAGTTGAGTTTCCTTACTTCCAATCTAGCTCATTCTTAGCCAAAAGTCAAAACTTCATTGACAACAACTGCGTTTAAAAAATAAACTTACCCAACTAACTAAAATGTATGAATTCCTAATTGCTTGAGATGGAATCTGAGATACTCAGCAGCCGCACTTGGCACGTAACAGTTCAGCCACCTCCAACGAACTGAACTGTAGCTAGCATATGGGCGGACCAAAGATATTGCACATGGCTCAGGATCGAGGTCATGTTTAGTGCATGCTCGCACAAGTAAAAAAGTGGTACCAAGTCCATAGTAACATTCCAAGATTCCACTAGGTATCTAATAGACAGCCACCTTTAATTTTCTCGTCAATAATACCTGGACCTAGAGTTGGGTAAGGTATTTACGTGTATAAAAACATCGTATATTGATCTTATACATTACGATTTACGAATCGAAATTTCGCGTATATTAGAGATGCGGAAATTTCGCATTGAGCCTACCTTGCATTCTACAACAGGCGTCGCGTCCAAAATGTTTACGAATTCCCACTACCGTTTCAGATTATAACCTTGATGGATAAAAATAAATATAGATATAATAGATGTGGAGATAACGATGCAATTGAGGCCTCTCGCCACCGTTTTTTTTTCAATATTTTGCCCTTCAAAAGTCGAAATACGCTCTCAAACACGATAATGTGTGGTGATTTTTGCTAAATTTCGATAAAATATAGCCGACACAGGAAAAAATTTGGAAAGAGGGACTAAAGAGTGACCTAAGTTCCACCTTTATCTACAACTCTCTCGCCTACTATAACAGGCTATCTTGAACGATCGAGTCAGAATTTGTCGACAAAATTTGGTCCGCGGATGCTTTCCCGTGCGGCTCGCAATGCGTAGACGCTACGTCGAGGTCACGTCGAGGTAAATGCTACGAAGTCTTAACACCCCCTAAATATGTTTTTTTTTTCATTTCATGACATCTCGTAGTGATTGCAGTGCTAATCAATTACGCGATAAAAGCGAAAATTACACAATTTTGCTAAAATTTCAGTATTTCGCGAATTAGCCACTCATTTCATTGAACCGCCAACAAATCAAATGTATTTTCACATTTCTCAGAACCATAGATATTTTTAGGAGTCTTTCAATACTACCCACATGTGTGTCACTTTTCAGAAGCTGTCAACAATTGACATTCCCAAGATGAGCAGCTTAGAAATATTCAGTCTCTCTTCACTGTCCCCAACCCCCAAAAGGCAATGAACAGGCTGTCACAAGGCCCTGGCAATAGAAGAAAAACCCCCCCCCCCCCCCTCCCCTCCACGATAGTTTAAGTGCTATGTTTATAATTTCTAAGCTGATTTGCGGTATTTCGCTTTCAATCCCAGACTAAAACCCTTTGCGACGGTCTATATACTCTATCTTCCACCATGAACGCAATAAGAAGAATGTGTACAGTCGGCTGTCCTTTACCCTATGCCCTATCTGGCATGGAGAGTGGCTTCGTTTTATCGGTTAGGGGTTCCGTTACTGACACATTTAGTGCCCCAAAAATGCTCAAAATATTCTGAAAACAAATCAGTGTAGTGAAAAAGGATAAATCGAGGTACCTGACTAAACCACACCCCATACGTGCGCATAGCCTAACCTCAAATATTTCCCAAACGCTGCTTAAATGTAGTACTTTCCAAAAGGTGGCTCCAAGGAAATCCAAACATTCGGACGCCAAATTATGTCAGGTACCTCTATTTTCTCTTCCTCCATGCAATGATTTCTTCTCAGGAATTAAGATCTATTTTTAGGGCAAAATAAGTGTCGGATACGATCAGGGCGCGCAAGCCTTCGCAAACTAACCTAGCCAGCCGTCCACAGGCCTCTTAACTTACCAAAAACATGAAGGATTTTGCTAGTTTTTGAGTGATTTTCGGCTTTCAGAGGCGGAAACTCTTTTTGGAAGTGCATCTACCCCATGGTATTGGTGGCCAAGATGAGGGTAGCTCCACCCAATGAGCTTTGCCAACCCAGGCCTTGTGTCGATACCATGCATTTATTAGTGTCTATCCTTGTGTCTTACAAGTTTTTATAAAGAATAAAACCCAAGAAAAATATGTTTAATTTTCTCACAGCCCAAATCTTGGACTGGCCTCCGAGTGGCATCACCAGGAATATATCAGTGGGTGGGCAGGCTATGGGCAAGACATTATTTGGGGTGGGCGATGGGATTTTCAACGTTTTAGTGATAACTTGAGATGCCTTGTTATTAGGATGGCTACCTAGACCAACCCTTTGCACTCAGTTGTATTGGACTCAAATGCTGTAAATAATATACTTTACCTACCTAGTACGAATGAACTAAAAAGCATATACTAGGTATTATTAGTTATTACTCAGTAGTCATTATTTTTTGCCCGAACGGTATTTCCCGTTTAATTTGGGCGCCTGTGCTGTTATGTGGCATACCAGCAATGCAATGCAAATTTCACAATTTTTCCCCTAAAATTCCCTCATAAATGTGGGTGGGCGAGGAGGTACGCAAGGAAAATTTAGGGTGGGCAATTGCCCACCTTCACCCTCCCATGGTGACGCCACAGTGGTCTACTTGGCCCTTCTGGGATTTGCCCGGCCAACAAATGTGCCAAACCGTCTTTGGTTCCAAAATGCAAGTGCTTCTTAATGCAAACTCCATATACTCATATATGAAGTAGCACCAGGCAAAATGGGTCGAGATTCAAACATGATAAGTTTTTTGTGACTAAAAGTTCTAGTTTGATGTGTGGCATTTGCAGCACAAGACTAGATTGAGAAAAAGAACACTCAAAAGAACTTCCACTCTTAGTAAATATACCAATAGGCCAGGCCAAAGATTGTAGTATATATTAACCCTTCGGCCAGGCTATGTGAAAAATAATTATTTCCAAAACCCATCCTTTTCTTGCCAAATTGGTTCAAAAATTCTATTTAGCTAAAAAAAATGCTACACTTCGGCACTTTAAAGCTACGACGGCGATGAAAAAAGTACTAAAATCTCTTATCTCTACGGGGAATACATTCTAAAACTAAGCATATAATTATTTTGTAATCAGTGAGTGGGTCACACTGAGCAGGCACCACTTCCTGTAAAATAAAGTGTAACCATAAAAAAGCTACACTTTCTTCCCATAAGTCACCATTCTGAACAATTAAAATAACGAAAAATTTCGATTTAATTGCTAATCATAAAGTGAATACAATTGCAAATGACTCAAAATTTAGGTGTATTATAAAGATATCTGCATGCTTAAAATGTTCAAAATTTTTAACTTCCTGAATAAGAGAGAATTTTTACTGTTAATCTTGACATTTCAAACTGAATTTTCCAGAAAACTAAGCTGATTTTTGGTATTTTTTCAGTATCGTCACTTGTGGATTTGACCGGGGATTAAAGTGATTTAACTTTTAGGTACCTAGTTTCTAATATTTCATTAAAAAAATGTATGTTTTCCCCTGATGGGGGTCAATTTACAAACATTTTCTTAGCCCTGCCTAGCCCTGTTTGTGT
Source organism: Lednia tumana (assembly GCA_003287335.1). NCBI lineage: Eukaryota > Metazoa > Arthropoda > Insecta > Plecoptera > Nemouridae > Lednia > Lednia tumana. Next base: position 510 of record QKMV01004607.1, on the reverse strand, counting down.
TATAGGGAGTGGCTCCATGGGGCTGTGAGAGTTACGCCCGGGACAATTCACATAATAGGGTAACGTATGCGTAATTGCAAAAAATTATAAATCTGTTAAAATATGCAATTATTTACCAAAAACAATACTTGAACCAAAATATAAAACTAACCAAAAGTCGATAAGAGACAGCCGTATTAAGCTGACCGCTTATCCTCCTTATACTCCGGAGCCTTAGCTCCTTAATCCTGATCCGAGGTAGGGTAAAGCAGGATTAACCGTCAGTTAATACGGCTGTCTCTTATCGAACTTTGAGCAGTTTTATATTGTGGTCCACGTATTGGTATTGGTCAATTATTACAAATTTGACCAGATCAATTTTTTTTTTAAACTGTTAATAACTGGGTTAAACTGCTGAAAACTTAACTGACACTAAACTGCCAACGTTCATCGGGGCCAGACTAGCCCCGATGAAGCTTTCAGAATAGTTAGCAAAACGTTGGCAGTTTAGTGTCAGTTAAGTTTTCAGCA
>QKMV01004606.1:0-10004 GCA_003287335.1 Lednia tumana | reverse complement strand
GGGGGGGGAGCCTTCAATTTGCATGACTTTGTAATCCGAGCGGATGTTTTCCCCTCTTAATTGGCTGTCCAATTCTCCACACAATACTTTAGCAGCTTAGGTATGCATTAATTATTATTCATCGGCTCCTTTGATAAGATCAAAAAAGCAACGTGTAACGGGGGTTGAGGGGTTGGGGATGGTGAGTTGGAGGGCAAGTGTGGGACTAAACTCCTCTGAAGGGGATGCTAAGAAAATAAGACGCAGGAGAAGATCTCGTGTCATGTTATGTATAAAAACAAATTAGGGCTTTTCACAAGAGTATTAGATACAGCAAAGAAAGTTTAGATAATAGTTTTAAATATTCAGATGTTGGCAGCCCCTGTGTTGCTGCAGGGCAAACAGGGGGGGAAATGCTACTATAAAAAATCTGATCAAAAAGAAAGAAGGGGGAAACGTAATTATCAAACTTTTCACCACAACTTCCATCACTTTAATGTTTTTAATCAGTGGTGTGTCGAGAAAAGAAACTCGGTACCTGAGAAGAATTATTCTTGGGAAAACGTTTCTAGAAAATAAATTTGACTTCAAAAATACCGTTTTTTTTTTTTCAAATATTGCGTATTAATTATTTTCAGACCTCTGGCCGAAAACCTAACTTTTGTCTAAATTTCGCACGAAGCCGTTCTACTAACGAATCCCAATCGACAACGAATCGGAAGACGCCATTTTCCAGGACGCCTTCAAACCGTAATGAAGCCAATTTACTCTCATTTCATTAACACTTGTGAATTTCTTCCAAATTCTCCGTGGGCTCAAGAACTTAATTCTGTAATTATGTGAGTGACGACATAATCGATCTCAGTCAGTAACTAGCCGATAGATATGGATGATAGATGACATTCAAGTAGTGTGCCGCGTAGGGTGAAATACTGGCCCCCGCATCCGTCTTCTTGGATCGGTCGCTCGTCGCTAATCACCAGCCCCTCAGCATTGCGTATCCCTCGTCCCTGAAGCACCAACTGACGGACTGACTGACTGCCATCAACCCCTAAACTCTAAAGCCTAAATGAAGCCAATCTTCCTGAACTCAAGGGTGATAAACATGACGATATCAATATGATGAGATAATTTCGCACTGCTTATGATGCGTGCATCATTAGAAGAGAGCCGTTTGAAGTTATCAAGACCGTTCGAAATACTATACGCGAAAGGCATTTTCATTTTTTGAAATTTGTTCGTCATTTTAAAATGTGAAGTCAGCGTATTTTCCGCGCGCATGGCTATGGCGTATAGATACGACTATATTCTGTGTATAATGGATGCTTCAAAAGAGGTTTATGGTTGTGGCAGGGGAGAATGTCGTTAGAGAAAGTTCATCGTTAATTTAATCTGTTCAATCACAGCTATTTGGCGTTACACCTAATAGTTTAATCACCATAATGGACACCCTTGGACGGTAAACGCATCCAGTCTTCGGTCCTATTGAGAACGATTTCATCCTCGAAGTTTGAGTAAAAACTGGCGGCTTAGTCAACTCTATAGGCAGCGAGGCTTAGCATTGAGTGACGTATAAGACTGAAGTTTAGTTGGACCTCAATCGACTGCCGTTGGTTTAATAGACTAATCAAGTTAATTCACTTCTCAAACTCAACCGGGAATTAACTACACATTGGCTATTGACGTCAGAAAAGTATTAATGCGGTAGCTGTAACTTGAAGTGTTGACTCATTTATATTGAGAAAGTTGAAATTCCATATGGGGCACTGGAATTGGTAAGTATTTTGGACAGAAGATTCTATCCCTTTTCTAAACTCACAGCAGGTAGAGATTTGACCCTTATGGGCACACCACCATTTGCACGGGCTACTCACAGTTCAGTGGTGACTTTCCAGGAAAACCCACAATTATTACAAAGGATATCAGGAGCAATTTAGAAAAGTAAATCTTTCCCATTATGTATAGCAAATCTTGTAATTGGAGGAAAGCGCTGTGTTTAAAAATGGATATGATTTGAAACAAATTTTTATATGTGATGTAAAAAGTATCGGAGTACGCCAGCAAACATGGAGACTGGAATCTTTCCGAGAAGATTTTCACACTCCGAATCTCCCTGTACCTTCGAATAGAGATTTCCACAAAGGTATTCGCTGGCTTCACGGGGGTCATAGTGTATAGTAATATCCTTCTGAATCTCCGTTTCTTCTCCCCTTAAATCTTATTTTACATAGTTCTTATCATGGGCGGGTTGATGGAGGGAAGAGAAAAAAGTAGACGCAAGAAAATCATACGAAAAAAGATATCAAAAAGAGAGAGAATGAGACGCAAGGGCGATGAAAATACAAGACATCGCAGGAAAGGAACCGGCAAAAACTGAAGGCAACATTGTTCCCGCGCAGAAATTATCCCGAAATTAAATCTGCCATGAAATCTATTTCGTCACAGGAATGAACCAATCTAATCCACGTAGGGAATTAAATAGCGAAAGTACGAAATATTGGGCGTCTATATGAGATGGACAGCTGTATATCGGCGTGCATTTTCTAGCGGCGCCTTGATTCGATTCTAAAATACTGTAAAACGAATTCTTAGTTTGCACTCCCTCCGTCCTCGCCGCAGCACCGTCGTAAACCGTTGGTGCACGGAAGATGAGCGTTTTATCGCTAAAATCCCTTCGCCCTGCGGCCTCGTTTCAAGACTAATATTTCCTTCAAATATCGTCGAAAATGTGGGGGCTGGAAAAAATATCCAATATATACCACCTGAACGTCTTAACCTAAAACATAATTCGAGCGTACGCATACCCAGAGAAGACATAATTTATTTTCAGCCCGGGAATAAAACACGCCCATTTCTAGAGCTTACTTTCTCGAAATGATCCGGTGGGAAGGAAATTGTTCTGGTGTTATTTTCACTTACCGATTCGAGCTTTTTACAGATGCCATCGCAGAATCTATGATTTCATATTATAATCTTTTTGGCTTTGCCGGATATTCATGCAATGTCGTCGTTTTTTATTACTGGTATTCCTAATTGGATTTTTTAATACCATTTCGAATGCGATGCTTCTGATTTTAATTCCTTCTCCCATTACGTAATTCCACTTTATATAAAGCTGCCGGTCGCAAACGCAGTTGTTAACCACCAACAACTTACATTTCACGTGGTCATTGTGATATAAGCTAACCTATTTGTTCTAGACATCGGTTTACCGTCGTTACACTTTGCTTTCTAGTTTCTCCTGCATAGTTTCTATAGAGTGGGTAAAGCAGATAGCCTTACTCTATATTGTACACCGAAATGCCCACTAATTAGATACGAGCTTGGGTTCCCGTAATTTAGTTGAGGCTACTGAGATCACAAATAAGACCTCAGACACACATAGAAGGATTGAGTAAGAACAGTAACTGAACTACGAGTCGCGCACTAAGCAATTACGCTAATTATCATTGTGTATTTAAGTACAGTGTTGGCAAAAGTTAACCTATATGAGGGAAGTCTTGTCTATTTTTATTTTTCTTTCGATGTGTGCGGCTTGATATATAAACTTGTGGTTTTATTCTTTTCTTCGTAAGACGCATTTTAGACTGTATAGTTCTTGTTTAAATTGGGGAACTATTTGGTACTACGGAAACGTCTGGCTGCCGTCTGCATTGTGCTGCATTCGATTTCTATATGCTACCTGGGCTTATAAATCACAAAGACATCCAGATTGGCCGAATAAGTGTCAGAGAGGCGCATAATTGTGTTGTGACGTCACAAGTCATTTTCAGCGCTAAAATGTTGACATTTTCGCCTTTAAAAATGACTTAATTGCTCCAAAACAATTCGTACAAACAAAAGTGATACAATTTTTGTGGTCCAGAAACAATTCTTCATTCACTGTAAATGTGTACAACGTGTTTGGGACTTTAGGCGACATCCCTATTTTGTCACGTATTCGAAGTAATTTTATGTGACGTGGAGATTAATTAATGTGTAACTGCGGTGAATTAAAAATAATTTTACCTAGTTTTTAGGTATGTCAGCGTGCATTTGAAAGTAATTAGCTAATTGCTGTATAAAGAATGCCTCCGAGCTATGCGTCTAAACAATTAAATGGGTCACACGTAACAAAGTAAAATACAACAGACCTTTTGTATTTTTTTTTGCCTTTATGCATATTTTCCAATTCCATGCAATGTGCTTGGAATTCGGATGATGATTCCCCGTGTCTTTACTCATACAACTAATGGCGTTCCATAGCTTATCGTTAGGGAAAGCCAAATAGTTTGGGATAACTGTTGATGATGTTGGATTTATTTGCATGTCGTGTGACTTGATAATTAATTAGCTGATCAATTATTAACAAACAAGCGTGCGAAATTAGCCGCATTGCAAATTAAATCGCTACGGCACCCGTTCACAAGCTCACTGGCCCCTAGAGGCACCATCACCACTAGATGGTATTGGTTGCCACATTGGTTGCCACAATTAAATAATTATACTATTGTACTACATCGATGCTTTAGAAATAGTATCAGTTTCTGCCATAATGGCCTGTTACATGGGCTGACTTTATTTTAACTGCTTAAATTATTCCAGCATACTATATAGAACTAGCCGCATCTTTCTCTGAAACCTACCCTCACAAACGCTAAAGCTATGTAGAACGTGCATTTAAATTGAAATATTGCGTTTACAGCGTCCATTTAATAAGAAAGCTGTACTATAGAGGACAGTAATGTTTTCAACTTCCAAGACATAGGAACTGCACTGCATTTTAATTGCATTCCGTTCCTAGTACAATTTACACCCCCAAACTCTTTGTACGAGGCTGAAATATGTATAGCAATAGCACTGTAAAAGCAGAATCCCTTTAATTCTATACATTTGCTGCTTAGTCCAGTGGCAAAGTTCCTAGAATCATGCGTAATGTCGGAGAGACTATAAGCAACCCTCCACGTTAGCTCAACCGGAAACTACAACCCCTTCCTAACTAAATTGGAACGGATATACGCAACAATTCAAAGTTTCAGTTAAAACGTATTGAAATTGTTTTGAGATTTCACGGACCATGCATAATGTGGAGCTTATGCTTTTGGAAGACTAAAAGTTGTACAAGTTACGCAACGCAACAAGAAGTTCGATGCAAGGGTTGTGGTGTGGGTGGAGAATTAAAATGGTGACTTCAGTCGCATGAGCTTACGTTTATACGATATCTTGAATAAGCTGCATTTCATTAGTTACGTCAATATAAACGGCTCTCTGTAAAAAAAAAAACTTGGAAAAAGATGTCGCATCTGAAAGTCGCTCGTAGCCTTCTTATAGAGATATCTATGAATAATACTGTATTACAGAAACATATATTAAGATTTAGAGCATACTGAATAGGCAACCGAGACAACACATGGCACAACCCAACGTTTTATCCAGCTTTTGGGGAAAAAATATGAAATAGCAACTAATTAAAAAACAAAAACTGGTACTCTGAATTTGACATCAGGAAAAGTTTCAAAAAATGGAGTAGTGAGGAGGCGTCAGTGTTTTTCCGAGCTGTTATCGGGAATTGGGGTAGCCAGGTATATCCCAAGCAATGAGCAGATGCCCGTCGGCGGTGACAACTTGAAATAAACTTACCATATTCGATATTCTTACACATTTCAAGGCTCGTCCAGGCCTTGTTTAACCATACAAAGAAAATCCTAAATTTCCAGAGTTGACAGTCAAAATATTACGTCACACAAAATACAGTAACCGCATCCTGTCATCGTAGGAACCGACTTCTCTCTCCCCATAGTTAGCTTAGCCCTGTCACTTGGTGGGGGTATTTTGCGTGGGATTGAATCTGTCATGTGTAAGGGAGGGATGCTGGATGAGACAGGCTGAGTGAGAGAGATAGAGCAAGAATGAGTAAACTGTCCAAAACACAATAGTGATTCCCTCTGAACACTTGCATCATAATGTTTGGTATTATGAACGATGCATTAATATGCAGCCGAGTGTGCTGTATATGTGTATACAATAATTAGAAAAAGTGCTTTTTTTCTCGTATTCGACAGCTAACAATGGCAGTCTAACAAGGCTCGATCATTCTCAATGTTTTCCACCCTGACGGGCCAATGTAGACAGCCACCCTGCGATGGGAACACCCCATAGACCCCCATACACCCCCATAGATAGTTGCCTCGATCGAATCATAGATAAGTAAGACAGCTGGAGGATTTCTTGGAAGGGAGGGGAATTAACTTATCAATCGCACTTATGCGACCCTAGCTGTGATGTGACAGGCGAATTCATCCTCGAGAAGAAAAGACGTCGCAAGAGCGAGACTGAAAAAAACGAGTTCGGTTCTTTTTTTAACGAATTTATTTCTAATAAGAAAATATAAGAATTATGAACGTCCCATTGAACGTAAGAATTATCTTAGGAATAAGAGAGTTATGGTAAAACTTTATAAAATTAGTGGAGGGAAAACTATTTTATTATTTAGAGTCCACTCTTCAAATTTTCAATGAAACTCACGAATTTCTTTCAATGAACTCTATTAATTTATCAAACTTTCTTCTTTAAAAAGTTAATTGGCTAATTGAGAAGTAGAAATAGCCGCCATCAACTTTAAATTAGCAAATCTACAAGCATATAACCCAAAGCTACCTCATAGATCCTAAACTAATTTACATCCTTCCCCAATGGAACGATATCTCATAGAGATTCATAGCTCATATCGTAATAAGGTATTACGAATCCTGACTCCCAATTACATTACGCCAGTCCAACCTATCAATAATGTTAATACATTACATAACCCCAATTTTGATCTGTCACGGCTCAAGCGAAACGTTCGTCCCGGATGACTTTTACTGTCACATCAAAACCCCCCTGCAGCCTTTGCCTATCATAGATAATCAGCCCTCAAGATATAATAGTAATAGGCATATCTGTTGAACACTCGTAGTCATATCTCTTACAATGTATATATAGCAATAAGGTTACACTTGATTTAACATGTAAATATTCACAGCGCCAAACATTGCAATCCAATTATTTGCCTACGTTTATCTTGCCGCCACAAATGCAATCGTGCTATCTGAGAGGAAATATTGTTAGCATAGAATGGCAGTCGCGGGGATGAATCGTATAAAGGGGAATTACATCAAGATGAGAAGCGTGAAGAACGAAGATGATGGGAATTTATGGGAAGAGGGAATAATGTTCGCTATCGGAATTGCGAACCCATGTTATGAACCTGACATTGTCATTTCTACTCTCTATCTCCAAATAACGCTGTGGACTGAGTTCGGGATAATTTTGATGGGTCGTTTTACTACAGAAGAACTTGTCCTAGAACGGGACGACTAATTTCGACATTTCCGTTAATTGCATAGCGATTAATTATGGCTGGCTGACAATATTTGTATAAATAAATAAACTTCGCTAGTATGGACAATATATTCTTTTTTAGTTAAATGCAATTCATAATCACATTTAAAAAGGAAATTAAGCGCCCCACAGAAACAGCCCAAGAATTATAATACTATTTGTCTCAGCTACATGTTCACCCATATGTGAGCATAATTTTTATAGAGCATTTTACATTTTTATGCTTGATTCCACACAGCTGTTTAATTTTTTCACCAAAATTATTTTGAAAAAAAATACTTGTATTTACTCAATATAGTGTGGGTTACGAAGTTACTCGTTCGTGAGTCTTTGAAGTTGAACACAGATGCGTTAATGAACGGACTGTGATGTTGTCGTAAGAAGCAATGAGCATACAAGATATTCCGTTGCAAAATACGTAGCCATGACGCGCAAAGCGGAATGTTAAAAGTGTGCAAAGTATCCGAGCAGCTGCGCAAACATCCACATCCACATAGAAGAAAAAGCGAGTTTGAGCGAACAATTTCGAACAAAACTATACACAGTAAATCTATGAACTTGAGGAAAATTGTTCTGAACTGAAGAATGAAATCACTTTCCTCTTCCTCAATTTCATTTCTCGAAAGCCAGAAAGGAAACTCCAAGCCTATGTCTGCCTCCTTGCCTGCCTGGCTGCCCCACGCCACCCACTCTTTTTTCCGTGCCATCTGAGCGGGAGAGGCTTTCCCGAAGGGGTGCTCAACCATTTGTGTGCCACCCCCCAATTCTTCGCGTTTACCAAATGCCCAGTGGCGTAGTTTGGGGGAGAACGTAATGCATTTGCCTCTTAATATAAATTTTACTAATTAATACACATTCACTGACGTACAGTATAAAACTAGGAGAAGCTGAAGAAGCAACAAGTTTTTATAGTTGAGAATATTAAGTTTGTTCATATATTACTCCTACACTGCCTTTTCCCTGAGCTCAAATATCATTATGCAATTCTAAGCTGGGGGGTGGCTTTACTACATTAGCCCCGAACCGTGTGCAATGCATATAAATGCAATTTCTTATCTCGTATTAAAAGAAACTTCTCTGCTTCGGGGTGGTATTTCTATATGCAAGATAAGTATAAAAGCGGCGGGTAAGTTACTGACGGCGACGCCACTATATACAGGCGTTGCGTTTACTCAAGACCCGAGGTCTTGCATGCAAACTCTTGATCGCCTGGTTCTATTCTGTGCCTTTAAGAGCCTCTGTCTGCTTAATAACAATTAAAGCCAGTCTGCTGGAAGCGATGGTTGGAAGCTGCAGAATTACCGAATCATACGCGTCGAAGACCGATTCACTTTGCCTTTTACAGCTTCGGCACATTCTGAATTATTATCAGCAAAGATACTTGGCGATGAGCGAAAAGGGAGCTGGGAGGAACGTCAATTTGCGCTCAGAGAAAAGATAGAAGAAAGGGGTTTGATCATAACATCGAAGATAGCATCAACATACTTACGATCGGAATTGAAAAAGTAATCTATTTGATTGTTATACTTTTTATGAGTGTTTGGTTGTAATAAAAAGGATTGCACTCTGTAAATATTGGACATTTGAGCCAAATACCATGGAATGTTATTAAATCCAGGAAACAAATAAAAACAATACTGGCTAATATAGATATAGATATAGATAAAGATATAGCTATAGATATTATGGCAAGATAAAGACGAGACTAAAATGGGTCAGTCTTACGACTTATTTTAGTTTTTGTTTGAGTTTGGTACTAATAATTCGTTGAACCACCATCCCTATAAATGAATATCTCTTGCCCTAATTCGTAAGGTCCCTCCACAAAATAATTGTGTCATGCTACCTTTTTTAAGGTACTTGTGAATATTGGCTCCATATACGTAGAAGAAATACTGATCAACTGAGCGCGATATTGAAAGAATTATCAAAAGAATATTTTGAATTAGAAGCCTGGCTCCGCAAACTTTTTTCTCTCGAAGTTATCTTTGCACAAAGTTGAAATTTATTCCCATTCAATGTTATTCCAGAGCGTTGCTTCACCGCGTGGACCGGAAATAAACAGAGAGCATGGTTTTGAAGAATGGATAAATCACGGTGAAATGGAATTGATACAAAAATGGTGAAAGATGCCGACGCGGACGCGGACGCGGACGCGGACACGGACGTGGATGTGGATGTGGATGTGGATGTGGATTGTGGACGCTCCACGCAGCGCCGTGAAGCGCCGCAAAGTTTCGACGTCTGCGATGCTACGTGGACTGAAGGCGGAATTCGACGCTCTTTTGTTCCTTAAAACCGGCGCCCGTGTGTCGTGCTTCCGCGAGAGGCGGAAATGATAACGAAAAAATTCGTGAAATGTTTTTTAAGAAAAATAGTCGTACGAGTATCATGTTGTAAAAGGCATGTGTGGAAGATGAATGTTGTAACTTATAGTGGAAACGATTCTGTTTGTTACGAGACATTTCCTTATGTATGTAGACGATAACTCAATTGATAGTGGAATTATAATATTACTAGGATGTTTGATCGTGAAAAATGAGTATTGTGATTCAAATCGTTTTCTCATAATTTTATTTCTATTTAATAGGTGGGAATGTTTTAGTGCTTTTCATAAATATCGATAGGTTAAAATGTTGGTATAAGATATGCTAGAAAACGAA
>QKMV01004605.1:0-10004 GCA_003287335.1 Lednia tumana | reverse complement strand
ATATATATATATGCATGCAAGCTTTGCGTTATGGGTTACCCTTAATGCATTTAGAATCTAGATTTAACTTATTATCGTGTTATTGGCCATAAACAGTATGACATGGAGATGGATGGACTGGCGCTATTGATTACGTTACATGATTCTATTCTGTCGTATAGCTATGTGATGGCCACTGAGACGTATGCTCGTTTATGGTTTATGGAATTCGAGTATGACAATCGCGGGTCTCAATATCTCTTCTTATGGAGCAGATAGCGCCGACGACATGGCATTGGCGCACGGCATGTCAATGTGACATTACAATGCTCTCACGTCTTCTTCATGCACATAATAATAATAATATAGTAGTAGAAGGCACAAAAAAGTGTCTCCACGTGTAATAATAGGGGATGTGCTATAGCTAGCAACACGAAAAGGTGTTATCTGTCCCCACACAAATAGTCATTACATGTGATCATAATGTAATGGTGATGGGATGATGATAGATGGTGGTGTGTAAATACATGTCGTGAAACCACCTGGTAAGGGTACCTTGCTTAGTTCACGTAGACAACGCGGCAAAGTAACCTGGCTCCATGGAATGTGGTATGCCGACAAGTAATTTCATGTTTCATACAGCCAGTGGATTTTTTAGACGTATTCTCAAAATAAGGATACCTTTTTTTCTGGATTGAAAAAGCTTTGTTTTTGTGTGACTCGGTTCTTTCTAGTTAGGCATCAACTAAAACATTAAGAAAGCGGAATTTGAAAACTTTGGAATCATGTGCCTAAAAATATGAAAGGTATGTGTGTAAGTATGGATGTTCGGAAATTTTCGCCAACCTCTAGACGATCTGGAAAGCTGATAATTGCCTCGTGAATAGCTGGGGAAGTGAGGATGTCATAAAAATTCAAAACCCCCTAATTTCTAAGCGACAGTGGTTTTTTCGGATGCTTTTCTCTTCTGCACACGACAAATTTTCGATGCGTTTCTAAGGTTACGACATTTACCATCATTTCAAAAACCTACTGCACTCTTCCAAAAAAAAGACACATATCCCCGTCTAAGGGCCAGTTTTTCAGTGATCCATTAAATATTAACGGTCCGTTAGAAAGAGAATCGAGACACCTGATTGGCTGTTGCCATGGTAATAACAAGTTAACGGACCGTTAGGTTCTTAACGAACCACTGAAAAACCAGCCCTACAACGCATTATACGCAATTAAATATGTGGCCAAAAAATAGTGCTAATGGGCCAATCTTAGTGGCCTTCTTTTTTCTGTTCGACTCACATCATTACATAATTCTATCACTTGTGATATTGTTTTCTTTCTCCTCTGAGGGTATGTGCGATCTCTTTTAGGCGTTGTGACTTGAAAGCTGCCTCACACAAATGATTTTTTTTGGACGAGGGGCACTTTGGGTCACTTGAAGAGAGATCCTTGGTTCGCGTCCAGACTAGTCCAGGATATCCCACTCGGCGAGTCTAATTTCCGGTGGACTCATTACGGCCGAGCTGTTGATTCTTGTTCGCCGGATCAGCTTTCCACCCTTCCTAACCTCGTGCGTCGTCCGATCAGCCCGGGAAATATATGCGCACCATAATTATCACAGTGTGCAGTAAAGTGCGACCCAACAGAACGATCCAACTCAACGAATACCGAGTTTCGGCTCAAATGGAATCGCAAAAATACCTTATGAACGCTTTTTCGTATGAAGACAAAAAACGGTAAAATTACCACCGGTAAACGAACAAGGATGGATTGTTTAAGCAATGTTCACTCAAGCTTGCTTTCATCAGCAGAAATTTACAAGCGGCATTCTAAGCCTGTGTTAATCAATTGATCATAATCAAAGTTGATTAGTCAAAGCTATTGGGACTTTTATTACAACGATAAGTGATTGGATTTCTATGTATCGTGGTGATTGCATGGCATCCGTTGATCATCTTCAATGAGAAATAATTAACCGGGGAGTCATTGTTACCGGTGAATTTATTCACGCCGATATGCATCTGAAATATGTCTTATAGTTTTCAGTTGCTATAGACGGGGCTAATGAATGGGCGGAGCTAGATTTAGTTCAAGTTCTAGTTCAGATTCTAGACCAAGAACAAGAGACATGGTGGCGCCGCCTCATTTATACCTTTCACAAAGTCAACTTCCCATTTAGGCATCGTACAACTTGCATTTTCACCAGTCATAAATGGCGTTTCCTTCCTTTTTTTCTCAACCACGCCTCTTGGCATATAAATGAGAGGACTACTTTGTAAGCCATCATCTTTATAATTCAAGAATTAGGTATTATTAATTCACTAACAGACGAACGATTCTTCGAAAGTAGTCATTACTTATTTTATGAATATCTGTTCGGCTTCCCATCGTTGAAATATTATATTTTATGCAGACAAGCTTGAAATCAAACACCTGTTCCGTGCATTCGATTCGATCGCGTGTTGAAGATTCTCTTATCCGTACAGGTTTTTCTCAAACGTCAAATGGTAAACTTGAAATCGGGGATATTAACACATTTTTAAACTCAAGTATTGGTAATAAAGCATTTTACATCGTGGCCACATTACACGCATATGCACGAAGTGCTGTCAATTATTTGCTAACTGTTGCCGAAATTTTTGCTTTTTACTTCGTTCAAGTACACATCGTGTCCTTACATTGCAAGCATGTTTTATTTTATCCCGTTTGCTGCGGATCCATGTTGTTCTCTTCCTTTATTTTGTAATTATTTGTAATTATTATACACGTAAAATTCAACATAAGCATAGCCTTCTTGTATATACGAGAAGACTTCCAAAATAAGTTTATCTAAGAAATAAGTCTGGCGCACATGCTAAAAGACCTCTGGTTCAAGATGGTTCCAGCTTGTGTGTATACACACACTGCAGTACAACCCATACATAGTTGGCTAGTTAAGGCGCTAATACATCACAGAGCTAAAGCTAGATGGTAAACTTTAATAAAGCTTTAGCTATCTGCTATACAAAACCTCCTATTTCTTTTTTCATTTTATGTCTACATGTTTGAAAATGTAAACGTAATACCACACGTAGAGAGCTCAGACTTTATTGGAAGTTTTTAATGGTTCCGCGCCTGTATGCGAATCTGAGAAAGGCATCTTGGTTATTTGCAGCATAGGTGCTGCATGGTTCGTAGAGAAACGTCTAAAAACTCTTCCCAAGGCATGACATGACACTGGTATCCCACATCTTTAACATGTCTTGAGCATTTAAATTCAAATTCACGGTTAAATTGTCTTACTGCTGAGGTGTAATTACCGTAACGAGCTAATGCAATTGTATACCTTTGGCTATTGATCGTGGCTGACTTCGCTTCGGATGGGTATTGCGATGGTTCGCACAGTAAATAGCTTTCCAGCAACAATAATACCATCCGATGATATCGTCGTAATTACGGGTTACCCCGTATCCTGGCCAAACAACAAAGTAGGTACTCTAGAATGCACGTACATCGTCAAACTAGAGGAAAACATTTTATATCGACTGATCGACAAACGCAGATCGATGAGTATCGTAAAAAAATCTTAATCATTTATTTAAGTTCTTGTCTCTATCTACGTTAGCAACGTTTACCAATCTTTCACGTCCATGTCTTAGCGCAATATAAAATGTTTAACGGTCCACGAGCTATCTTATTTTTAGGGGCTTATGTTTTTGATAAAGATACCGATCTTTAATTCACACTGGACCACGTTTCGTCCGCCTACCTAGCCGCTATCGTATACAAATACCGATATAACATGTAATTTCCTATACTTTTTACCGCCGAGCATCTCGGGGAAGTAACACAACGCGCAGATGTGTTTTTCTTTCTCTCAGAGCTGGCTGCAATAATACGGCAAACATGAAATACGTCGAGGCATCGTGGATGCGAATGCGGGCCGAGAATTCTGTCCGATTAGACGATAAATCAGCTTCAATCATAAATACCAACACCGTGGAGGCAAAGGTGAATGGAATAACGGGTGTTTGTGTTCAGCCGGCAATCCAGCTGACCTGACTTGACTGAAAGTGGGGATTCAATGGCATATCAGTTCTCAACGCACAGCCCATTCTCACGATCATCATTAGATTCGTGAGGCAATAATAATTAGCATGTCGGAATTAAACAACGCGAACTTATATCTTATGTATAATTAAAATAGTAATTATTCGTGATGGTGTACCTAGTTTGAAACGAAAATGAGCGGGAGCATTTTCTTGGATTTTTTGTATACATTACGTGGCCATGTGTTTCCTGTTAAAAAAAAAAAAACATTTCTGTGACCATTAGACCGAAAAAGGAAGAATAGCATTTTTCTAAATAAATATGACGGTAAATTACAAATTTCTAGCTTGATAAAATGTATGAAAATAAAACATAACTCCGTGCGGTAACTGTATGGCTACGATCGACGCGTGAAATCACGAGTCGTGCGCTTAGCCTGGAGATTGCAAGTGTAGGTATTCGTGAATCGTAATGCACAAAGAGGATTCGGGGATCGCTGTTACGCAACTCCGGGCACTGCGTATTGGTCCTGATGTGTGGCTTTACGCAACGTTAGAGCGTCGTTGCCGCCTACCACGCCAAACCGACGGCGACCAGTTAGAACAATTGCGAACGAGATGTAATTAGATCTCCCTAAATTATCTAACGTCTAGCATCTATCCTTTTTCCAGGCCAACGGTAAAATTCCTCCGCTATGGACATTTCGGTGTCATCTGATGGCACTTGATTCAATTATCAAAGTGCAGTTCATAAGTGGCTTAGAATAATACGTATTTTACCACCGTTTCGATTCAACAATAGAGATGCGCTACGTTTAATAATTTGAAGTACGAGCATGGAATCGGATTATTTTTGCGAATTAAAATTTATAATTAATTTGTGCTTTTAAAGGTGCCTTTTACTGGCTGCCAGACAAAGCTGTTCCATATCGTTTTGCTAGAGCTTAAGGGCATTACCATATGCGATACATACCCCATTATGCGAACAAATTTATATGATGGTACACGCTTTACTATACGGAAAGCATTTTATTCCATGCTTTTACTATTTCGCCGGACTATTCCCAGCTTAATGTTGTGTTGAAAACGATGAACAATCAGCAACTAACCATAGCAGCACAAGCTCGATTACTGAATACAAAGTCATGGAAATGGACCGTAAAATAGATGTGAGGAAAGACTAAACCGCCATCTACCACCACCCAGGTTCAAACAAGTTGAATTCGGCAAACAATGTACCAGAAGAAAATTCATGGAATGAGGGGAATGGTCAACAATCCAAGTAAACGAATGCATAGACCTGTGCGACCACATTGTCTAATTTTACTCGGAAATGGCTCTGAATTGTAGATTTGCACGGTAATAACAATAATCACAAGGCCTTGGCAAAGAGAATTAAATCCTATTCATGCAGAGTTAAAACATTATTCAAATCGGTCATGTTTGCTTTGAGAATTTGAAGACAGACAACTGGACGGCATTAGAGGGCCATGCAAATGTCGTGCTTAGTCAAGAGCATGACTTATAGGTGTACCTATGGCCATTAGGTATGACCAGTCCCAATGCCTACCATTGTTTCGGGATCCTGAACAATTCATTTGCACCGCTTCATTTTAGTCAGTGGAGCCAAGGTATTAGTTCCGATGGTGGGGGCGTATACAGGATTGCGTCTTTGAATATAAAAATCGATTCCTTACGTGGAGTTTTGTTTGCCAGATTGACGCATTTATTATTTGGAAGATAAATATTAAGATAATAACGAGGCAGTCTAGTCTTACTACATCACTGAGCCTCTTGTCAAAGTGCCATCCTTATTCCATGGTTATAAGCGATGGTCTCAAAGAAACCATTTGACGCTTCAAAAACATCCAAGAACAAAACTCACTTACCTATGTGCAGCACAACAACCTCAAAGAGCTTGGCAAAAGCCCGAGCACATCTTTCTAAGCATGAAACACTTTCTCACTTTTTTTTTGATCCGGGCTGTTGAAAAATACGCAGAGCCCATACCACATTGTTTTTCGATTGAAAAATCAACGTAACTTTTGTAGTCTTTATTGATGGTTTGTGTTCGTTTTCATTATTCGAATTTTTCATTACCATAATAGCTTTCGTAACTTGACTATACAATATGCAACAGCTTGTAGCCGGGAATCGTTCGGTAAATCGCCTATAGCCGGTGTTGCACGGTAAGGACGATCGAGGTAGTAATTTTACCTGGCACTTCGCGCGGCCAATCTCGTTAAATTACGTTAAATCACCGCTTGTAGTGCAGAGAACCGGTTCTACAGTTTCGTCGCCAGTGTAATAGTACAATAACATCATACAATTAAATATAATTTAAATGAGTAGTTACTTTTGTCCTCCTGAGAAATATTCAATGCAGATATTTCATGGGGTTTAAGTATTTCGGCAATATATCCAATAATACCATTTATATTCAAAATGATTGCTTATCGATTCTCAAACGTCAGATTCAATTTTCTATCACAGGTTCAGGGTAAGATGGGATTAGCTTCATATCTCTCAATTTGAAATCGACTCAAACATAATAATATTATCTCTCGCAGTGAATTAACTTAATTTTATTTTGAGCAAAAAAGTGTCGACACCTCTCCCGACGCTGAAGTCCGTAGTTGGATGGTTGACTTATAGCTGCGAACAAGTCACAATGCTGCTACATTAGCTTCCAACGACGCGACTAGAACAGGGGTCTCTTTTAGACGACATGCTAGACGAAGTCTTTTGAGAATGTCAAGCTTCTCCTCTTATGAATATAAATTGAATATGCCATAGTTGTGTCAAATGGCATGCGCCAATGTTGCTCGTAATTAGTATACTATGATTGAATAAACTTAGCAGGATTTAATCGCTTGCAATTAAAACTTTCGGATGGAAATACTACCTACCTGTTTGACTTTTGATACTCCATCGGATCAAATTTACTACAAGCTGAAACATAGCCGGCTGATAACAAGCGCCGGATAACAAATAATATCTTTATTGTATGTGTTATGCTAGGTTCGGCGAGAAATAAACTTCAGTGCTTCTATTTCATGGTTACACTGCATGTTTTGATTACACGACCAACTATCGATTTGGACAGCGAACTCTAATTTTTAATAGTCGAAGTCCCTGCAGAAAGTATAATAAACACCGTTTGTTTTTGTTGCCTACCTGAAATTAGGCTAAAATAAAATTGTTAAACACTAAAACGCTCGAATATTTTAACTTTTAACTAGCCCTGATAGCAGCTGTGCATGTTTTAAAAACTGTTTCCCTAGTAACAGTTGAGATATTATTTATACCGCAACCACAACCACAACCAGTTGCAAAGTGGCAAGAAGTAATAGCCATTTTTCGAGTAGTACTAGACGATCGCGTACCTTGCATGAGAAGAGCACCTAGTAGAGCGGCAACCAGCAGCGCCGGGTGAAAACCACGCTGGAAATAGCTCGGTCTCGACGAGAATCTTGCTATTTGAGAGGCCATGTTCCTTCCAATTAAAATATCCACCGGTATTGTAAGATGAGTAGGTATTGTGCGTATATATGTCTATTTGTATCAGGCCTGATCAGGAAGAAACGTACGAGAGAAACACGAGTTAAATTTGATGGACAGTTCTTCTTTAACTTTGACGGATGATAAATCGTGGAAGCAATGTTTTTTTGTGCTGTTTATTACAAGTAAAAACGGCACTCGTAAATTGACACTTAATTTGTGAAACCTATCATTACAATCGGCGTTCGACGAACTTAATGCACAGCATTCGTATCACACACAAAAAGACACCAGTAGCTGTATGTTTAATGTTTACATGAGCGAAATAGTTTTATAGATCGTATAGTCGAAAAGACTCCCAAAGGAAGCTGTCAATTTCACTTTTTCACATGAGAAAAAACCTCGACGAGCCACTTTTTGCTTCCGAAAATGTTTATTACACACAGGAACAATAAACTAACGCATCGAAGATAATTATGAAAATGATGAGTGACCACCTAAAGTATTAAAGACGTACGGTAGCGATCAGAACTTCCGACTTTGCATCAGATTGATTTGAAAAACACGGGTTTTCGCGGGCGCGCGCTTTTAGTGCTAGCTTGGTTAGCTCGGCTCGACACGACCTGTTTGACACAAGATCCGAAGAGAACTGAATCGTGGAGGGGGTTCTCCTGGCTCGTTCTCTCTCCGGCAGCTCGGTCGGCGCAAGCAGCCAGTGGCAGTGGCTCAGCATCACACTTGCGAGCACGAGCTAGCCTTGCCCGCCTTGCCCGCCTTGCCGCGCCGCGTTCACAGCGCAGGGTGTCTGTTTCACCAGCCCCCGTCGTCGTCATATTTCAGCTCAAATCACCCTCAAATAGGGTATTATTCCCGATATATTAGTATTATTATTTAAGTAAATATGGGGACACCCTCGACGTAGGTTGCACGAAATGCCACCCCAAATCTACGCCATGTACTCACCCTAATTTATGTGATTTTGAAAAAACTGCTGGATGAGTTCTTTGAAACGTTAGCGTATTCATGCTGCAAATAATCAAGGTTTTGATGGATCTATTACGAAACCGAAATTTTTGCAGAAATCTTCGCCCTTTCATAATCGTGAAGTAATGAAGTGGCTCGTTTATAGTTATGATTTAAAACTGATTCTTATTATGTTACAGCAAATATACTTTTTAAAAGAACGCAGCAGATGTCACTTTGAAGACAAATAGAACCAAATTGGACTGCTTGCTGTACATATTTGCATGGTCTCGGGCATTTTTTGTTTTTGTTCGTCACAGCATATTATATTTGTTTGGATTGGAAATATGATTATTTCATGAAGCTTGCACATTGGTATCAAAAACTCTTAGTTAGGATTCTTCGGTAAAAAACATTGCTTTCTCCACAAACCACGAATTGAATTTTCAATTTTGTATTTGTATCTCGGTATCATTCGGTTTAGTTTGATAAAATAGGACTAGCGTCCCTATTTTATTTTTTACTTTTTCTTATTATCGTCAATTTCTTTGATAAAAAGTACACTTTTTAATTAACAACTTTTACTTTCATTATTCATGTTCCACGAAGTTTACTTCACTTTTTTGAAAGTAAATGCTTGCCATTTTTTTATTTACATATTCATCAAGTGAAATTTTTTGGGAGGGATTTTCGTTAGATTCATTTCGTTGTCATCGCTCAAGACCTGTGCACACAAATCGCTACCGATTCCACAGCTTAATATTGCATTTTCTGTCAGTCAAGTAAGCTGACTGGAATAGCTGTTGATGAGTTCAAAGTTTATGAAATGCACATGCAGGAGCTACTAATATATCATCGCAAGCGATTTTGTTCGCGTTGGTCGGAAAAGAAGTGCAGAGGGATCCGATCTCACATTTATGCTGTGTGTAGCTGGACTTCACTTCAACATGTTGAAGGATGTGCATAATGCTTCTTGTTCTTTGAACAGGCGACTTGAGTGTCAAGAATTTGATAACGCTAAAGCTATGGAATTTTCTAAGTTCAAAAAAGATTACAGTCCCTGTATCTGACATAACCGATACGTACCTACGCAGGGTATATTTTTGCAAATCATCTTTTTTTATTTGCTTACAAAATTATATCAAGAAAAAATGTATGAAAATTCAATTTTCAAGAAAAATATTGCAAAGATTGCGCTCAAACGTGGCAGCTCTAAACTCAGAGACTTCGAAGGCTTTTGGCATTTGGCGAAACGATAAAACGCACAACGTATCCACACAACCTACGTATTTGCAATTGATAGTCTTCACTCCGCTCGCTTCACTCATCCAACGAAACTGTATACTTTTTAAAAAAACTGTTAATAACAAGGTTAAACTGCTGAAAACTTAACTGAAACTAAACTGCCAATGTTTCGCTAACTATGCTGAAAGCTTCATCGGGGCTAGTCTGGCAGATGTTTTTTGTTTGAAATCTATTTATTTGCCTATTATATTTATACATTCTAATCCCGAGCTATCCGCTCTTTACTAGGTA
>QKMV01004604.1:0-10005 GCA_003287335.1 Lednia tumana | reverse complement strand
AGTTTTTAAAAAAACTGTTAATAACTGGGTTAAAATGCTGAAAACTTAACTGAAACTAAACTGCAGTTTAGTTTCAGGGCAGTTTAGTTTCAGTTAAGTTTTCAGCATTTTAACCCAGTTATTAACAGTTTTTTTAAAAAATACATTTTTTAAGTGTTTTTTGGACGAAATTGTTCATTGTAAAATTCTTTAGACTCATGTCTATCTCCTAGCCTAGTGTTCAAAAAGACTGATTTACAAACTGGATTTGAATGATAAGAAATCCACCGAAACTTTTACTAGGTACTAAAGTGTTAAAATCTTCTGGACGGTTTCGCCCCTACAGAAGTAAACAGCAAAGTTTGCAAGAATTTGGGAAAGTTTGTGGTTTTCTTAGCATTAAAACTCAGTTTCTAGTCAGTTTTTTTGAAAACCAGTGCCAATGATCAGGATGATAGAAATGAGTGTAAAGAATTTTAGAAGGTGATGGTTATTTCATACACTAGAAAACACTGTGGTGCAAGCGCTGATGAACAAGGGCCTATGCAAACGTTATAATGGTATAATTTTTTTGTTAAATCTAATGAAACTTTTCCAAGTCTTCGAATAAATCTTTAACTTTTAAGTTCTATTCTGGTACAGTTTGAGAGAGTCTGGTTCAAATTTCCAGTCGATCAGGGTTTCCGCTTAAGCAGTAGAGTGGACACAATCAGACAAAAAAAATGACAAGGCAAGAAGAGTTGAATTTAGATTCTTCCCTCGCTCAACTTTACATTTTTCTGCGCTTCTTTGGTTTACGTATTACTTATTAGGTAAAAGAAAAGTCTAGGAACAAAACAATACCAAATAGTTAACGAGTAAAACCCACTGACGAGATTGTGCTCAAGTCAAACAGACCATGCGTTTGTTTTCAGTCACTATCGTTTACAATTGAACAGAAGACTGCACAGCCAGCCCTTCCCTGAAGGGGACTTCAAACGCATTACGGGGGCATAGGTACCTGCAATGAACTGGATGCGGATGGTAATCCACCGGGAGGCAGCGTGTAGGAGGTAGAAACTGGTAGCGTGGGCATCACAAAGAGTACAGAATCTGTGAAATAAATAAGATGAATTTAGCAGTGAAATTGTCATTGACAGTAGTGCCATGAAGGAGATGGATATAAGCAATGGACGAGTAACATCCAAATATTGTAGCAGAATATGTCACAGTTTTCTACCTCAAGGGATCTAAGCGTACGTTAAGGCTGGGTGAGGGGCAACTGGGAAAACCAACCTGATTTTAAGTTTGTTTCAATTACTGCAGCTAAACCACAAGAAGCAGGACATCAAACATGGTTAACTCCCAGAGAATTCAACCGCCTTTCTGGCAAAACGTTTTTCAAATTTTTATAATAACATGTAATTAAAATTACCTCCTTCAAATTGAAAAAATGACAATATGCCCCCTTACAAGAAGGAAATTTTAAAAAGTTAAAAACACAAAAATTTGAAATACATTTTGTCAGAAAGCTAGTTGAATTCTCTTGGAGTTAACTAAGTTTGGTGCCTCTGCTACTTATGGTTTAGCTGCAGTGATTGAAAGAAACAGCAAATCTGGTGTGTTTTTTAACCTGCCCCTCATTCTTTTTTAAAATTTAATATCTCATTGTTGTTTCTTACTGTGTAAAAAACTCTCTGTGTTTTGAAAGCGATTGGATCGTCGTTCTTCCTTTAACAGTTGTCTGGACGAATTCTTGAAACTCACGCTGCTTGGCAATTTCCATCGCATTTATCTGGGCCGCAGATCCTCTGTGAAATATCATACAATATGGAATCTAATACTAGACCAAAAATTTTTATGGCAATAAATTGTTCATAAAGTAAGCAAAAAAGGCTTGCAGTGACCCTCAAAGATTCCTGCAATCGAAAGCTTAATAGTACAGCTTGGAGAGCTATGGTTAATTTAGACGTAAACACAATTCAACCCTTTTAAAAAAACTGTTCATAACTGGGTTAAACTAGAGCTGAAATTAGTCAGGAGACATGAGTCTTAAACATTTAACAAGTCAACCCTACTAATCATCTTGGAAAGGTCAATATGAACCAGAATTGGTTGTCCAAAAAGGTCCAAAAATGCTGTTTTGAAGTGTTGTTTTGTTTTTTGAAGCTGTTTTGTTGTTTTGTAGTGAGATTTTCACTTCGAATGCAATATATTCACTCCAAAAATTATCTCTTTTAATTTATTCTTGGGGGTACAGTTCAACCCCCCAACCCCCCCCCCTCCCCATTTTTGTGGATATTGCAGATTTTTGAACTGAATTCAAGGGTTTCCCCACATTTCCGTTACAAATTAACCATAACTGGAGCGTACCTGTAGATCGCCACAAACAGCACGGAAGTGGCATAGAAGAGAGCGAGAGGAATGAAGCTCCATATCTTGAATAGGAACAACGAGGCAAATCCGAACAGCATGGCGATGTTTTCCACGCACATGCCTGTGGCCAACGGGACGCTTCGGGACACTGAAACCGATACATTTACAGTTCCCACGATTAGGGAATCACATTATCATTCATTTGTTAGGTTCGTACACCCAAGGGAACATAACTTGGTTGCTGGGAGATAGATAGAGATAGACATAAACAGGTTTCAATTTGTTTCAATAGAGCACGCTCTATTTTGTATCTCTTTTATTGGCCAATTGATGATTCCTGGAGTGTACATTAAATCAATTGAACACTTTAAATGTAATTAACTGATTGACTATAATTTATACATCGAATGGTAACACTAAGTACTAAATAAAGAAGAATACCTCAGTTGGAATTGTGAATACTTTCAGAGCCGTTGTTTAACGATGTTTTATTATTCTCGGTTTGTGCTCTGTGTGTATTTAGAAAACTTGTCTGTTGACGGCGTTTTGCCCGTGGTGGCATCTTCAGGTGGACTTGGTGGTGGTTCACTTGTTTAAAACTTTTTCTTTGTTTTCAATGTAGTTTTCTTAATATACAAGGAGCACAAACCGAAAATAATAAAACATCAATACCCCAGTTATAACCCAGTCAAAGCCGGTTTGTGAATCAGTTTTTTTTTTTAAAAAGAATAATTCGCTCTACTTGAAAACCCGTACTTTAGAAGCAGATAGATAAACAATACTGAAAACAATCTTACTGAGAAGAGTGTGCTGGAAGAAGCACTGCAGCACATTCTGCGTATCGGTGGCTGTGGATAAGGACTCGGTGGACGCAGCTATCAGCCTAGCCAGCCAGTCACTGTGAGATCGTTTGCTCACCCTCTTTGACGTCTGGAGTGAAGCAATCACACATTCTCAATGTCGAACCTACCATGCCTACCCATTCGAAATACATTTTTAGCATGAATTCTAAATTATTTGAGAAGAACATAGGCTGAAAAACAATGGCTTTAGGGAAACTCATAAATCAGGGAAACTCATAAATTGGCCAATAAAAGAGATAGTGCCGCATGTTTGATTATTTGGAACTCATTAAAATCAGACATGGCTATTTATCTATCTCCCAGCAACCAATTATGTTGCCTTGAAAGTATCTACCAACTAGAGTTGGTTTTAACTTCCAAATAAATTTAAATTAACAACTTCTGTAAATCTTGTAAGATACAAAATGCAAAAAAAAGCATAAGTGCATTTCTGTGCACCGTAAGAAAATGCACTTCTATGTAAATCTGAATTGTTCTCCTTGTATGCCATACAAACAGCTTGCTTATATTAAAAAAAAAACGCTATTCAAACCTCTAGAACGTCTTGTTAACGACGCTTTGATACACACAGACCAAAGTGCAGCTCATAATGCATAGCATTCTTAGCATTCTTACTCAGTTTTCAAACAGTCTTTTTGAGCAGCTATGGTAGTAATTGCTGGTAGCAGTGGTATCAGTGGCACAGCTTGGAGACCTAAGCCACCCCACAAGGCTTGGGGCCCCTGAAGCGATGGGTCCTCTGATCATATTTCGTTGTCATACGAAATAGGCGATACGAAAATATATCATACTACTTGAACAACGATATTTTACAATAAATCGTCAACAAGTGTAACACAACATTATATTTAGGTAGGTAGCTACTCACTAATCATGGAGAAAATGGTAATTTTGCCGACTTGAAATCAATGGGTGTAACGCATGTGTATACATGCATTTTCTTTAGTAGGCTACTTTCCTTTCCCTACTGAAAACACACGAAAATGCTGAAAATCGAGATAAATAAAAACAAAATTGCCTGCGTCTCTAAAGGAGATGAGTTTGAGCTCTATTTTTATAGAATTTTTGTTTTGTCAGGGCCCCTAATTTAACTTCCATGGAGTCCCTGTGAGTTTCCGTTACGTTACTGGCAGCAATCCTTCGAGAATAGTACCTGCGTGAGAAGTAGCCGCCAGACGAGTCCGAGCAAGATGGCCCCGCTGCCGAACGCGATGGCGATCACGCCCAGCAGCGACTGCCGCTGGATGTCGTCGAACAGCGTGTCCCAAACGCTGATCCTCGGTGAAGCCTCGCTGGAGGCGGACTCCATGTCCAACGCCGACTCCGTCCAGTTTGACGTGAGCTCCACCGTTGTTGTCGGCGTAGGCTGAGTGGAGCTCGATCTACAAACATTCAGTCAGGAGATTTTACAGCAAAATGCGAGGAGTGCACTTTTCAGAAAAAATGCCTTTAAGAAGGCTCATCTGAGTTTCGACCATCACTAGATATTGACGAAACTTTCTGAAGTTGTAGATAAGTATGTCCTGCATCAGAATATCCAAACATAAATAGGGGTAACCGACCTTTTTTGGAGCTACAACACATTGAAGATGGGGTTTTCACCATACTGTAGCATGGCGTGTACTACAAAACCCGCAAGTTTTGGGTAACAAAAAAGGCGATTAAGACGACTCAGATGAGCCCCATTAATAGCAGCCGAATGTAATCAAAGGGACACGTGTCAAAGTTGCTTCGAAGAAGCCCGACTTTTGGGCGAGATCAGTAGAAAAGGAACGAACCTTAAAGCATTCTTCCGTCAAAGCTTAAATACTTTTGGATTATTGGAGGCTAAATCCAAAGGACAGGCATTCGATTCCCCGACCAGCCAGACAATTTTTCGGTGGAATTAATATTTATCTCAATCTGCCTGGAAAGCAGCCTGATAGCTTTTGGCAATTTGATTTATTTACAGAATTTTTTCTTCCACCAATTTCATTAGGTTTACCCTATCCAATTACCATACTTATTTCTGATCGCACCACAAACCTGTTCTACACCTGTTCACGCAACATGCCAAATAGTTTAGAAAATATAAATCACATTAATCTGCCTTAAATACTAAAAATTAAAAAGGTCTTACTTAATTCTATTGTTTAAAAACTATAAAAGCCTTATATAAAAGCCAAGTTTGATAAAGTATAAAATATCGAAATATATTTCGTTTTTAATTAACACCGTTTTACAAACTGAATAAGAAAACTCAGAAGATAAATGATAAAAGTGGACTGCTCACTGGTTGCTAGCGGTCTTAAATTTCTCAGCAAACACTTTTTTTTTAATAGTGCTAAGTAGAAGCTAGACAAGATTCAAAGGAATTTTTTTTAATTTTTAAGTTGGAAACGCAAAGTGATGGCATAATTTGGTAAAGGCCTACTTGAATCCTAATCGCATCCAATGGAAAGCTCAGCTTACAATGGAAGACTGGCAACAGCCTATCATTATAATTGAATGATGTCATAACTTTATATTGAAGAAAGCAAGGCATTTTCAAGCAACCAAATAAATGTCCATTTTAAAACTTAGGTCCATCACTTTATAGGCTTCGTAGAACGAAAAGTAAAAAAATATATTTTCTTATTTTATCCATAACGTAGCAAAGAAATAAAATAACCAAGGAGACTTGCGTTTGCTAGCGTGGCTCCATCCTACCTGAAGGCGGATGCGGCTGCTTCACCCGTGCTAATGACGTTGACCATGAGCAGCACAATGCTCGTGCAAAACACGGCCACGCTGAGCGCCAGCATCGTGAAGGTAGCGGCAAGCCAGCACGGAGGGGCGCGGAGAACGTCGGTGTCTTCTAGGGTGGGGGCGAAAGGGCCGGACGAAGCGCTGAACGGACCCAGAGGAACGCTGAATAAGCCCTTCGCACCATCTGTGCTCGTTCGGCAGGGCGACAACGGCTCTGGATCTGCCTCCCTGAAAGATAGAACCCGATTCTCAAAACAAAAATGGTTGGAAAGCTGGGTGTGAACGTTAAGCAATCTACTTAAACTTTCCCAGCGTTTCGTAAACTATGCTGTTAGCTTCTTCAGGGGTAAAATGCTTTTGACAGAAAAAGCAACAATGCAACAAAAGAACCAAAAAAACATAAAATTCTTGCAAAGCCTTCTTAGGAACTGAGGACCAGTTGTTCAATAGTGGGTTAAGAAGTTAACTCCCCATTAACTCGTTATCACCATGGCAACAGCCAATCAGATGCAGGGATTTTTAGATAACGAACTGTTAATTTCTTAATCGGCTATTGAAAAAGCGGCCCTAAGTGGATTAGGACAAAGATATTTGTCTAAAGAATTTTAAATGGAGCCTGGTGCTTCCCCAAGCTTCTTTTGCAAATTTTAATGAATAAAATCTTACTGAAATAATTTTTAGAGCTTCAACTACAATTCCGTAAGTATCTAAAGAGTCTTTGTGGAATCTGGCTGTGTCATACATGTAGTTCCTGTAGTTTGCACATAAAAAACATTTCCGTAATTTATTTTCAAGTTGGGCGCTAGGAAATCCAATAAAACTTTTCCAGCGCTTCGTTAGCCAGTTTTTCAACAATTTTTTAAAAAACTAATGCTAAGATTAGGAGTGTGAGGAATGTATGAGTGTAAAGAAGGTAGGTCATTCTCGGAAACATGAGATATGCAAATTGAAGTCATCTCAGGTGAGACGGAGATTGGTGACTCACAGAAACAGCGGCCTGTGTGGATGCACGAGTGAAGCGTATTTGAAGCCATCGGCTAGCAGCTGCTTGTGCGTTCCTTGCTCGATGATGCGGCCGCCCTCCAAGACAAATATCTCATCGCAGCGGCTCAGAAACTTGGCAACACACAAGTTCACATATTTACATACATTTCCACTAAAAAAAGAGTAAAACTCTTAAAGATGCACTCTTGAATATGAAAGGATCAGTCTTGAGTGAGCTACTTTTTACAAGTAGTGCAGTTAATTTACTCACTATACTTGAGTAAAAATGTAGAGACGCTTCTATTACGTTGCCTTTAAAAAAAAGTAGTGGCGCACTACTTGCGTTACTTTTGCATTTAGTTTACAAGGAAATATTGTTTATAAATGACAAAAAAAAATTAACTATAAATCGTATAAAAAGTCACACACCTTCAGCCTACGTAGGAAAACAGATATTTTTGGGCAAATTTTACACAGTATGATTTTAAAATCAAGTGTTTCCAAAATTCAGATCGAACTTCCTAGCTTTCCCAGCTTTGTGCTGTCATTTAGTGGAAAAGTAACGCTAACGGAAGGTGGCGCTTCTTTTCGAATTTTCGTAAAATCAAGTAAAGCGCTAGTTTTATCGTTAATTTGTTTTTTGAGTAGCGCCACTACGTAAAAACTTTACTTAAAAGTAGTGTCGTTATGTAACGCATTACTGAGTACGGGTTACTACCCAAGACTGGAAAGGAGTTAACTACGTAGGCGAGCAAGTCAGCCCTCCTTGATTGATTTTTCTTATTCTATGTGTTTCTACTTGTAACTGTATGTTCCCGTACTTCAGCTATGCACAGGTCACTGGCCGATTGTGTGGAGACTTTTGCGTGACTAAATTAAAATTACATTTAAATTACTCAACTACGTCAGAGCAAAGCGTGCAACCTTTCTACCAAAGCTCAGAAGTGAAACCCACAGGCAACAAAACTTATCAACGTGTATCAATGAAGCTTTTCAGCGAGAGACATGTCGAACGTTTAAAGATTTCGGCACCCACCTGAATGTTACGCGTAGCTAGGAAGACAGTTTTGTCCCTCAGGCCCATCAAGATGCTCCGGTTGAAAACCTCGACGCTCGTGGTTTGTCCAACGGCACTCAGCGGCTCATCCAGCAGGTAGATGTCTCTGCAACGACGACGCACAAGTCAGAAATATACTTTTTTTTATTTTTGATATTTTACTACTTAGGATTGACGAAGCAGCATGATTACGTTGCAGGTTAGCCACCAAAACGCACAACAATTCATACGTTCTTAGAGCAGATAAAAAAAAGCCTGCTTTGCTGCTTCTTTTAATTCCCAAGGCAAGAATGCATAGTAACTATATGCTGGTGTGTGTTGCTGGTGACGTACCGATCCGCGCAGTAGAGGGCCCTGGCCAGCGCAATCCGCTGAGCCAAGGACCGACTCATCACGACGTCTCCCACCACCGTGCTGTCTTCTTGAGGCAGCGTTGCCAGCTCCTCATGCAGGCAGCAGTCGTGCAGGGCCTGCGGTAGCAAGGAGGGGGAGGACACCGATCATTTGACATACGTTTTTTAAAGGCGTTCGCTGGCAAAAAATAATAATTTGGTGGTGAAAGTGGTTGAAACTCGATAACATGCAAAAAGTTACCTCGAACGCAACTTCAATCTTGGATGTTCCGCAAACTGTTTTTTTTTATCAGATACCTTATTTCATTTATTTATAAATATGCAAAGATACTTAGGCACAACAAAAATTGTAAAAAACATGAAAACACCAATTTTTGTTTATGTGGTTTCTGACCAAGCATTCAAAATTTTCCAACCAACTTTTTTTTGCACCCTATAGTTACAGGATACACACACGCACAAGTTTTTTCAGTCAAATTTTGGAATTGCAGCTGTTTTTAAATCTCTTTTTTACATTTCTTCAATTGAAATTTTTTGCATTTCTAAAAAATTGTTGCAAGAGTTGGAAAAAAATACCAGAGTGTAGAGCTTTAAATTTCCCTTGTGCTGACAAATTTTGGTGTTGCGAGTTATCCCATAATCGAAGACAAAAAACAAAATGTCTCTGCCTGTCACAGCGACCAGCAGAGTTGCTTGTTCCCCGTAATCCCGCGTCAACGTTGCTGTCCTACCCAGGGGAGTCTTAAGGTTTTGCGCGCCCTAAGGCCCACAAATATACCCCCCCCTCCACAAAAGCGTACAAAATCAATGCTTTCGCTCGTTTTCTACCTTTCGCACCAATTTTCTTTTTGGCCACTAATTGGTGCTCCATTAGTAAAGTAATAAATGCGTGCCCGCGAACCGCGATAGAAACTCACAAACCGTGGTAGCGACTTGTCTGTGTCCCACATACAGTTGTACTGATCATTTTGGTATTCCAAAATTACATTTATTTGGAACCCTGATTTGTATTCATTATTTCTGGGAAAAAGTTTGTATAGAATCAACGTTGTGGACAACAATGGACTACAAAGTTGCAGATTTTTGTCTACAGAATGTGTTTCAAAATAACTTCTGTATCTAGCATCTAGCATCTACTAACATTTCACAGTTATCTAAAAACAAACTATATTTAACGATTCGCAGTTTTCAAAAGAAAACCAAACTTTTAAAAATTAAAAGTCTTGCGCCCTTTGGCCCGGGCTTTGCTGGCCTAAGCCTTAAAACAGCCCTGGTCCTACCTTGTAGTAGCGCTGCTGCAGCAAGGCACTGCCCCCCTGTAGGGTGACGTTTTCGCGGATGTCTGCGTGAGGCATGATCCAGGGGGCGTTGCCGGCAACGTAGGCACAGCGTCCAGCGCGCATCATGAAGCCACGTGAGGCCGGCAGCTGGCCTAGCAGAGCCAGCAGCAGCGCCGACGCTCCGCCTCCCGGCCCAACCAAGCCCACCAGCATGCCCTGAGGATGCGCCGAGGAAGTTTCAGTTAACTTCGTGCTTTGCTGCCGGAAGCTTGTATGGTCCCTTGGAAGAATATAATAATAACAAATATCTTTATTCTTTTTAAAAAAACTGTTAATAACTGGGTTAAACTGCTGAAAACTTCACTGATACTAAACTGCTATTTTAGTATTTCCTAGTATCCTATTTT
>QKMV01004603.1:0-10005 GCA_003287335.1 Lednia tumana | reverse complement strand
GGGTAGGTATATATAATTTATTTTTACATACTAAACCAACTCTCCCCCCACCCCCCCCCCCCCCTTCCCCTTATTGAAAATTCTTCAGGTTGATACTTAAGTTCTAGTGACTCAGTATGCGCAAGTTGCAACTTGTTCATGATTCATGACTTCATGTGCATGGAAAACTGTTGAATAGCACCTTTCATTTGAACTTGACCTGTCCTAAGTTTTATCTTCAGCTATCTTTCAGTTTGCAAGTTTCGTAGGTATTTACATTAGTTTAGTGGGTCATCTAAATTCTACCTGACCCGTTAAACTAATGTTAATACCTACGAAACTTGCAAACTGAAAGATAGCAGAAGATGAAACTCGGGACAGGTCAAGTTCAAATGAAAGGTGCTATTGAACAATTTTACATGCTCATGAAGTCATGAATCATGAACAAGTTGCAACTTGCACATACTGAGTCACCAGAACACAAGTATCAACCTGAAGAATTTCCAATAAGCGGAAGGGGGGGGGGGGAGAGATGGTTTAGTATACAAAACTAAATTATATATACCCACCAACATTAACAGAATTGTTATTTCAGGCTGTTTTTGTAATGACATTTGAAAATTGTACTGTTATTGCATTGAACCGACCTTTTCTCATGTGAACGGCTCACGGCTTCCGAGACACGTTTGTAAACTTTTTAGAAAATGCGATTGAGTGCCCAGGCTGAAAATTGTAACACACCTAGTAGACACATGTATACATGTTCGATATTTTTTTGAAAAAATTCGGTGAAGGGATTCACCCCCAAAATTGGAGTGAAATGCTAAAGTGGCAAACATGTTCTCCGCAATTGTAGAAAAGTAAATTGTAAAAAATACCACTGGACAGCTCTGCTCAGCACCTTTCAAATGACTTCAAGCAGGCTCTCCTAGCCCTTATAGTCTAGGAGCTATGGTCATTTCTGAGTATGCCTGCAGACTCAGATTTGGGGGGTTGACCCATTTTCAACCACCCATAACTCAGCCAAAATAGAAGCTAGAGCAAAAAGAAAAAATATGTGAACCTTATATTCTCACAGTCTGTCCACATTGAAAAAAAAAACACACAATTCTGAGATGGTGAAGTTTTTTTTGCTACTTTTTTTGTTCATTTGATATGGAATGACCCAGGTGCCCTTTTGCCCTTCTGTGTGAAAATCTATTAACAAGATCAGGGATCCTACTCATAGTAACACTGTCTCTGTTTCAAGTTATTCCCTCTGACAAGCCTTCATGAGCTCTGTTCTCAATCACACTGCTAGTACTAAATGCCAGAAAATTAGAGATTAGAATTACCTAAGAGAGATGATATGAGCATGTACTTTATTTTGCTTCTTGATTTTTCATCATGAGTTCTCGGCTACTTTTCACTGATTTAAGGAACCAGTAATTTAAAATGTCTCTACGCTAGCATATGAGCCATTCCACGTAAAACCTGTAGATTGGGGTACTATTGAAACGTATACACAGACAATTCAACTATGTGATATTATTTATTTATTTAGGCATTTAGTAATCCTGCAGCTGTAATCGACCGTGAAAGAGATTGTGGACCATTTGCCTGAGTAAGCAGAAGCCTGGGGGCATTGTTGGCTCACCTGGAAGACGTGTCGGTAGAGCTGGCTGAACTTGTCTTTGACCCGCTGCCGCTCGGCCAGCATGAATTCCCGCTCGCGCACGATGCGTGACTTGCGGTCGCGCATGTCCTTCACTTCGTCGGCCAGCGTCAGGATCTGGTCCAGCTTGCGCTTGCGACAGTTTTGGGCAGCCACCTGCAAATATATGGCAACGTATGCTCGTTAGCTACTAAGCAACCTTGGTCTTCGGCATGTGATGCTTGCCCGCCTGCGTTGTAGAAGCAGTGAGAAGGTATGTACAAAGTGAAAGGAAATAAAAATACTATATGAATATACACTGGTAGGTACCAATAATAACTTGCAAACACTAAGTCATAAAACATACCGGCAATGTTTAAATTATTGCAGACTCGTAGAGTGTGTCGAATACTACGAAATGCAGATCTACCTTTTACCTAATTCAAAAAACGAAAAACTAATATCAAATCGAGTCATGGTCACATAAAGCCTGAATAATCTGTTGACTTTTTCTTATGTTACGGTTTTGATTTTTCAGGCTAATTGCATAATCGGACCACGTTTAGAGAAAAAGGATAGATATGGTCCAAGCATTGAAGCCCGTTGAGCCTTATCAATTACGTCACTTGGTTCCTTATCATCACTACATAGATAAAATAAGCATGGACTTTGATCTTCTGAAAAACTCAATAACAGGGAGTTTATTAATGGTAAATTTAGAAGGTAGGTTCAGTTATTTATTTAGCATGAGAAGCATTTGTAATGGAGGTATGGCGGAGTGGTTCAGAACTGTGGGTTGATGTTTCTGGTGTATGGGTTTGCTCTGTTTTGATTGAAGTGTGGTCCTAAGAAGGACCCTGGCGTATTGCAACATTTCGCCCACGGTGGCGTGGGCAGCTTCAGGGCTGTTGTGGAGGAGCAGCCGATGGTTGCTGCTTATATGCCGACACAGCGGCTAATCTCTGCTCGGTGCTTCGGGTAGCTGGCCAGTCGCAGCCCGAGACGGCCGGGATTGGCTGACTCTGGTCGGGCACTGGCTGCTGCTGCCTTGTTCGAGCGGCCGCCGCACGGGTGCGCGCCGCTGGGCCGTCTAATACCTATCGTCTTGAGGTCGATAGTCTGGCCACCGCACGGTCACCGCAGTCTGGCCACTTGACGGTCTCGGCACCCCGACTGTGAATTGGGACTCGGGGCGCCCGTGGCGGCCACCAGGATCTTATCGGTGACCGGCTTCCACGTATGCGGCAGACGGATCAACCCGTCCCATTTTTCATGTTATGCGGTCATCTCTCGCTCTCGATTCCCTCACGGATCGTGCGCGTCGTTTACTGAGGGACCGCGGCCAGGGACTTCATGCCGTCGAAGTTGATCGAGTGCACCGTTTCCTCGACGTGTTGGAACAGAGACGACGTACTTTGTCCCTGGTCCATGGCGCGCCGGTGCGCACGGAGGAGTGTCGGCATGTGCCGGCTGGACTGAGCGACATACGTTTTTTCGCAGTCGCCACACGGGACCTCGTAGACCCCTCGCTCTTCTAAGGGGATCTTGTCCTCGACGCTTCCGAGCATCTCGTCGATCTTTCTGTCTGCTGTAAAGACTGTTTTCACTCGAGCGGTCCCGAGTGGCTTGGCGATGCGGTCCGTGATGCCGCAAACGTATGGGAGGCAGGCGATGGCGCTCGGTTGGATGTCTGACGTGTCGTCTTTGGTCTTGGCGGATTTGAGCTTCCAAGCTTGCTCAAAGTCCCTGCTTGCGAACCCATTCTGTTTCAGCGCCTTGCATAGGTGTTGGGCTTCGCTGTCGATGTGGTCGGCGTCCGCGATGGTTATTGACCGGTATGCCAACTATTTGGCCACCAAGCAGAGCTGCGCCTTGGGGTGGTGTGAGGTCGCGCTGAGATAGCGATCGCTGTGCGTGGGCTTCCGGTAAACGGTGTGGCCGAGAGTGCCGTCCGGTTTCTTCATGACTAGGCAGTCTAGGAAGGGCAGCTGATTGTGGTGTCTCGGTTTCCATCGTAAACTACATACATACATTCCGAGCCACGGTCCTTCTTAGGACCACACTTTAATCTAAATAGAGCAAAACCATACACTCCAGAAACATTTGTAATGGAGTTTGTCCCGAAGTCATCTTCACTTGGCAATGAATCGGCGGGGCCCTTTCTCTTGTTAATAAATGGGGAAAAAAAACATACTTCCACAATGCAGTCGATTTCCCAAATAAATGGTAATATATTTCCCAATCATTAGAATATATTTTTTTTTTATCAGAAAATCCTACCCTTGATGCAACAAGAAGTTTTTCTTGCAAACCACTCAGTAAATTTGTCAAAATTATTGAGAGAAAATAATCAAGTTGCCTTTTTCAGTTTACTAACACATGTGCCAAGTTGACAGAAAAAACAACTAAGTGTTTGTACCAAGCGATTGTGCGTTCATCCAGCTCACCTTGTTCTTTCCTCGTCGGCGAATGTCCCTGATGAGCGACAGCTGTGCCTCGCTGAGGTCGTACTTGGAGAGGCGCTCGTTGAACTCGTCCATGGGCAGGTTGATGATGTCCGAAACACTCATCGGGATGTTCATCAGCCGCGCTCGCTTCTCGTCACGATTTAGGTGCTCCTCCTCGGTCGTGCGTCGGCCTACGCAAATGCAAACAATCATGTCAGACACGAGTGAGTGATGCAAGAGGGCGGTTGCGTGCGATGTGCCCTGAGCTGTATTGAGGGGTTCATTGGCAAGCAACGTAGCTAAATCAGTGCAGTGCAAATCAGTTGCAGTGTAGTGTACTCATCGGGGAATATTTGACCCTCAGAAAATCTGGGCCTAAATTATCCTCCGGACAATAAGGAAACAAATGCATTTGATTGGCTGGCATAGTAAAAAGTTGTCGTTTATCACACTAACAACAGACTAACAGTTGTAACTGTTTTCTGTTATTTGTTGTACCAGCCCTTAGAAATCCATAGTGAACTGGCAGACTATGGCTCAAATCTGGTCCGCGTCATGGTGTTTACGTGTTCATATAGCACATACTAAGCTCGGCCTCACCTACTATATACATCAACTCTTGCTCATATACTAAATCTGACATGGGTATTAGTGCTACATTTAAGGAGCAGCCCTTACTGCACTGTATGTAATTGTTTGAAATAAGCACAAGCACAATATTATGTCTCCAGAAATAGTACCATCTACTTTGTCAGTGGTGGGTTATGTTTGTTACTCACTACGGCTATGGATTTGCAAAGTTCACTCACTTTTCTGCTTGTCGCGTGCGAACGGCCGGTGAACGCTGGTGGAGCTCTCTGGCGGCAAGTGGTAAGAGTGATTGTGTTGCACCTGCTCCATCGCCGGTCTCGGGTCTGGTGGAAGTCGTAGCGATCAGTACACGCATTCGGAAACGTATGATGGCTCCCGCACTTTACTCTCTACAAATTAACCTCCAACCATTGAGGTTACAGTGCTCAGGGGTTACAACTAAATTCGGTGGTGGGGCAATCTGTCTGATCAAGACAATAGTGATTGATGGCTATATTTACCTCCGCACAGCCCTTATAAGCGGTCACAAATAGCTCTTAATGCTCGATGCTTGTAAATATGCCCACCAAACAAGACTATATATTCATATTAATGATCTGAAGACTAGACTACAGTTGTACCTCCTGGGGCAATGTAGGCTTCATGTTAAAACTCGATCAGTGTCCGACATGATAAAGATTACAAATTCTTGGATTACGAATTAATATTGTCAAAGAATGCTACATGGTTCCCTCACTGAGTTCCCCTCTATAGCCAACTCCACTTAGCTCCATGGTCAATGGACGAAAAAAGAACGCTTGATTTGCACCGAAAATAAAATTGTAATGTTAAGAACGTGTTCCTACCTGGGTGGTGTCGAATAAAGTCCATGCTGCAGCTGTACTTCATCTCGGGCGGCTTGGGTCCGACAGCACCCTCGACGGGCGAGCCGAACGCGAGGCCGGGCGCGACAGCTGCTGCCTCGGCAAACTCAAATTTGACGGGCGCTGGCGGAAGGCTGGCCGCCACCCCGTGGCTGCCCAACGGAGTTCCGTCTGCGGAAACACAGCGAGGTGAGTTTCGCGGCCAGACAAACCCCACACTTTTCTACCCTCATGAAGGATGAGGAGTAGGCAGCTTCACCGTTCAGAAGCTAAATTTTAACTTTATAAATAGGTACTTACAACTTAAAATGGAGCGTTTCACGGTTTAGCTGAGAGTTTTAAGAATATTAAAATCACTTCAAAAATACCTGCTTACTCGAGGACTTGTTCCTTGTTAGCTTCAAGTTATTTATTTGCGATATGATGGCAGGCCCTTTATCAGGCAGGCACAAGTTGTTTATAAACCAACTTAATGGACTTATTACAACCAACTCCTAACTGCCTCAACTCGTAACTGTTCCATTTTAAGTTATTCCCTATCGCCATTTAGTCCCACAGATCCCAACGTTCTAATACTTATATCTTCTTATATAACTTATCTAAGAATTCAAAAAATAGGGAGGTACTAAGTAATGTACTACGTGTATAAAGAAGCTTTTAAAGCTTTGATTCAATCTAGATATACCCTTAATTTTCTTGCTACAAAACAGGTTGAATAAATTGCATTATCACAGATCTCTTTTAATGCTGCATAGATTTAGTTAAAGTCCTTCACACCTCCTTATTGTTTCTTACCGGAGCCCTGGAAGTAGCGTTTGCCGAACATCTGGTGTTTCTTCTGTGCCATCGGCGGCATCCTCTGAGAAGTGTCGGCCGGTCCCACAGGGGCACTGGAGTGCTTTCTACCCGAATAGCTGTAGTCGTACGGTCGGTACTTCCTGGAACAGAACAAATGCAATATTTAGGACAGGTCATTCGACAATATTGGGTACACTTTAGAAAAGCACCAAACTTAGATATCTGCGCACAGGAGGAGTGTGGTATTACTTGGCACACATTTTTTTTGTGAGCACGACCTTTCTACTACGAGCATTGGACCTGGTGTTGAAATAACACAGGAACAATCGGCCACGACGGCTATTTTGTGGGTGTAGATGATTCTACCTGAACAGGCATGAACTGTAACTTGTCAAAAAATGGTCCATGATTGACAAATATATAATGAGGTAGGTATAAAGCTCTCTCAAAAAGTGGCAGCATTTTGTTGCTGCGAAATGCTGTTGCCAGGGTTTCGATGTCACGAGTCACGTCGGCGTAAACTTAAAATTGACGCTATTTTGCGTTTTCAGTACCACTTCTCTTTCCCACAAATTCGGACTTTCAAAAACGACGTAACTTCACAAAAAACGGCCGCATAAGCAAATTACAGGCACAACAGCGATCCTGAAATACTTCTCCGTCTGGAAATTTTATAGAAAATGCAATGCGGATTTCAGTCACCTAGTCCCTATTAAATACCACCGCAGTTTCCTAGCCGGCCACTCACCCCGCGTGGTAGTCCATGGCGTAGCTGTCAGCGGCAGCGGCAGCAGCTGCGGCAGCTGGCATGTGTCCCGAGTCCGAGCCCGTCTCCATCCACTCTCCGTCGGAAAGCGAGGACACACGCTCCGAGCCCATCGAGCTGACGGCGCTGTCGCTAGATGCGTCCATGCGCTCCTCAGCCGGCGCTACGCTGCCGTTGCTGGACGCGTTGGCGCCGTCAAGCATTCGCATCGTGTACATCCCTGCAATCACGCACACATCACATTTTTGTTTAAATTTAACCAATACACACATTTGCATCCTTATATTGGTGGTTTCTACAGAGCCCGTGCCTTCAAATATACTAATTTGTTAATACATAACTGGTCACTGGTCATTCTGGAGCTGCTTGTAGAGCCAATGGCTAGTAGATGACAGGAAATGGGCTAGGGTATCCAGGTTTTTACATCAATGATCCGCATATTTATCGCAGATACCTCGGCAGTCCAAAATATTTCAAGCAAGACTTTCCAAGTAGAAAAGAGGAAAGTTGTATGAGAATATTTCTACTAGGGTGGAAGGTTATATACCGGCTAAATTTTGATATGTCATTAGTTGCTTTGTATTGCATTGTATTTTGTAGTGTTTTGTGTTTGGGGTTGCAATAAGTTTTCTAATAATAATAAAAATACGGTTGTAAATGGAAATGGGTTATAAACAAGCATCTATTTTTAGATAAGTTTAGGTTCAGCTCTAGTTTTAAATAGGGAAATAAGATAGTTGAAAATGTCGGTCTTGATTAAAAGCTGCTAATGTACATAAGATCAAGAGGCCATATGATCAATGTCACAGGGACAAGCGTCGAGTGCGTCGTTAAACACGACATAATCAAATATACAGGTTCTCACGCCTCTTCTCTGACTTTGAGGTTATAGAATTAATCCCTTACAGCTGTCTAGTGTAGTATGCAAGTGAGAACAATTTAATAGAAACCAATGTAATGCAATGCAATTGCATGCTACACAATGGTTACTCATGCTACTTTGCCAGGCTGGGTGGCCGTTAGAAGGCTATTAAATGTGGTGATGTCCCAAATATGTGAGGCTATGCAATCAACTTTGTTAAGCTTGGATCTAGGTATTCGGTAAAATTTTTGTAGATTGCTCAGAGGGCTGTCACCAAATATCCTTAGGATGATGGCATAAAGGTGGATATGTACAGGCAAACGAGAGGCAGCGATGACTGCTAGACGTGCACTTTCTCAACACGCCTTGAATCTTAGGCTAACTGCGTCCTACTCATACGCATAGGGTTTTTAGAAGTATATAATAAATTTCATTGCCATTCAACCTTGCACCCATAAAATGTAGAGATGTGGCTGACACTTACATTGCAGCGAGCACTTCACACAGTTTAAGGTTGGTTGAAAACAAAATACTCCAATAGAAATTAAAAAAGTAAAAAACAGAACTTGGATAGATGCACAAGAAAGAATTTAGTGATAATGAGTTATCTAGAAGCAAAAGATAAGAATGAGACAATGTGTCAATGTCCTTTCATTGAATAGAATGAGAAAGAGAGATAACATTATTTGAGTTCTTGATGAAATATATCTTTGCAGAGATTGTGAAAAATGCAATGTAACACAATGAGTTGGCAAAAAAAATCAACCCAAATGATGTGTTGTCAACAACTACCTATGTTGTTATTATTGTTACCGACTGAAGCCCAAAAATTGATTGCTAACTACCAATTAGATAACTATTACTGTGTAAAAATAAACCCTGATGCCACTCTATAATTCCCCTAAAACTTCCTAGTTTGTAGGTTAATAATTTTGGTTTCTGAGCAGTTTCGTACAAATCCTCCCCGCTCACTGCATTGACAAGCTGAGTTTGAACTTTTAAAACATTTAGACCATTTATTTCTTTATTCTTCGTGGCCAAGATTAAAAAAACCAAAACAATCTATTTCCCGTGCTAGTCCATTTTCTTTTCTTTTTCTCTTAATAAGTCATTATTAGTACTAGGGTTTTGCCGTAATGCTCCATATAAACGCGTAACTGGATGAGCGTCGTATTTATTTCAAACTTCAATAGATAAACATCGGTAAATAAAATTGATAACAAAAAATCATTGTCTCCGTAAATGGCAAGTGTCTATTTTGCCATCCGCCTACAGTTGCTTCATTATAATCATTATTATGATAACATATTATTGTTACAAAAAGCAAACCATTCAATTTTTTTTCTACGGGTTTTCAAAATGAAGTCTTCCCTTTGTTTGATACGCTTATACAATTATGAAGTAATAGAAAATAATGTGTAGCATGTAGTTCTCACAAAAAAATTCAGTATTGGTATATTGAAGATTAATGAATTCATGGCTTATCAGTATCACAGAAAACCACAGAAGCTGTTGGTAGAGAAACAAGTCCATTGGACTGGTACCCTCCAGCCTGGAATTGGTTTGACACCTAAGCAGCCATCTACTTTGTTTTCCCTTTATAACAGAAGCCTGCAAGTACTAAGATGCTTTACTACTTGCTCACTTTCAGGAAATAAAACACAAGTAATGACCATCTCCCAAAAAATCTTTCCACGCCTTATGGATGTAATTCTGATGAGCTGTGGGTATCTTACCTTCATTCATAGCCATGTCCATCAGTTGGAGATCTTCATCGTTCAGTATGGATGACAGGAATCCCTCCGTTGTCTGGTTCATCTCGGGGGTAGAGTTCTGGAACGGAAACGAAACCACAATGTTACTCTACGATGATGTGGGTAGTATCAATATTATCTTTGCCATTGAACGTAATAAATATTATATTATTAATTTTTGAAGACTCATGTCTCCTGACTAATTTCAGCACTATAGTTTAAAAAAAAAACGGTTATAACTGGGTTAAACTGCTGAAAACTTTTTCAGCAGTTTTCAGCAGTTTAACCCAGTTATTAACAGTATTTTTTTTT
>QKMV01004602.1:0-10006 GCA_003287335.1 Lednia tumana | reverse complement strand
TTTTGGTTTAGCTGCAGTAATTAAAACAAACTGAAAATCGGCTGGATTTTCCCAGTCACCTCTCCCCCGACCTTAAAACAGAAGATGTCGCTCACCTCCAGTCGAAGTTTCTTGATCTCCGACGACAACTCTTCGCACTGATGCGTGTAATGCCATTTTGCAGTTCGTTCGCTTTCCACCACTTGCAACAGGTGCAAGTGTTTCTGTTCCAGTTCCTCCTTTTGAAGCAGCAACTTGTTAAAGCTGCTCCATTTTGGATAGAATCAAGTGCAATTAATTATCTATTCTGGAAGTGCATTTTTCTTAGATGCGTGCTTGTGAGGATGTTTGTTTTTGGTTTTGTGCATTAGATTAACCCAAAAAATCACAGTGTGAAACCTTCTACCGTGATTCCAGTCACCATTTTCGCCCTAAGATTGGAGGTAAAGTCGCACAGTTACTCTGTTCGCAGCTGATTGAAATCAAATATGACGTTCTTAAATTTGTAATACTCGTGTGTTCTATCTAATTTCAGCACTATCTAAAATTTCAGCACGGACAATCGCCCCGAGGAAGCTTGCAATATAGTTAGCGAAACGTTGGCAGTTTGTTTGTTAGAAGTTCGTAGCAGTTTAACCCATTTTCGAACAGTTTTTTTGAAAATATGACGTTGTTCAAAGATTATTCAAGACGGATAATTCCGTGCAGTGAGAGTGGATCGTGAAACTTAGGCAGACATAAATGATTCCAAACCGAAAAAATCTCGAAATAAAGTAACAAACTGGGCTTCTACGCGAAGAAATCCGCTGAAACTTTCCCAACGTTTCATAAACTATGCGAAATGTTGGGAAACGTTGCGGAAATTATAGCGGAATTTTAAGCATTCAGACCCGATGTCAATTTAAAAAAAATTACTAGTGCTAAGAGTAGGCGAGAGACATGAGTCTAAGACAATACTAAGAGGAAGCTCGTGTTTCTAAATCGCCGTAATTCCGTGAGAGCCAAACGGTAAATCCACTAAGCTTTAAAAATTGTGAACTGCCATCTTAGACTGTTCACCAAACAGAGATTAAAACTTAGAATGTGCTGCGATGCCGCCAAACTGCGACTTCGATGTGATGCGAGGAAGTATTACCATTTTAAAACGGTAATAGTGAAATAATCGCGACCGATACACAGTGGCGCACGTGTTTTTCTTATGGAGGTCGGTTTTAGTATAATTTAGTAGTGTAGTGATCAATGTTTACCTCGCCTCGCGAATAGCATCAATCCACATGTTGCACTCTGCCTCGTTGCATGCCCCGAGCTCGTATTGCCTCTGGGTCTCGCAGCGGTAGGTGATCGCGAAGCAATACTGGAACCCAGCACACG
Source organism: Lednia tumana (assembly GCA_003287335.1). Taxonomy (NCBI): domain Eukaryota; kingdom Metazoa; phylum Arthropoda; class Insecta; order Plecoptera; family Nemouridae; genus Lednia; species Lednia tumana. The sequence goes on along the minus strand of QKMV01004602.1, from coordinate 8,656 downwards.
AATCGACACTTTAACACTTGTGAGTGTGATCATGCACGTGTAATCACTGATGAAAAATGTACTCTCCAGAAAAACATTTTTGAAGCTTATGACTAAATGTTAAATTTTGAATGTTACTTAACGTATTTTTTACGTAACTGACAGTTGGTGTAAAACTAGCAAGTTACTGTTTAAAGTTACTTTTCCAGAATTCTAGATTCAGAATCCAGAATTTAGGATTGAGGATTGAGGATTCATTATCGGGATTATTATATCTGGCTTACTAGGAGCCAACTCAGTAGATACATTTTTATTGGAAATATTCTCTTGGAGATGAAAATCTGAATTAAATTCGGCCAAAGCAAAAAGTTTTTTTGGAGATCTTGAGCCATGTTAAATAAGTTACGTAATACACGCAAGAATCTAAGCAGATACAAACAAACTTGTGTAACTAATTTAGGTTGACTGAAATTGAAAGAAAGTCACGTAAAGTGAGTTACAATGTGAGCAAGCTAACAAAAACGAGAAAAGTGAATTCGTTACTTTTGTTTTTATTTGGTACGTGTGAGTAAAACAGCTGACCTCACGCAAATTATGATTTTTGATATCGTGAAATTACGAGAAACCGCACTGTCATTTTAGTTGTAGAAATATCTGCTAGAACCTGGTTATGTAATATTCTCGTTTTGGAATTATGAAGAGAATTTATAGCGAATGAAGTAGTAACTTATCAGATGACTGGTACAGTCGAGAATACATTTCCCAATGCACTTCAAGCATTCGGTGTTTCAAACGACGATGGAGTTGGCCAAATCGGCCTTTCCACTAAGTTCCAATAGGAACCGGAAGAGACATGCTTCTTAGGCCATCAAAGAAAAAGAATGCCTCCAAACTGTAGAATTATCAACAAAATCATGTTTAATTGTCAATATGGCTGTCGAGAATAGGTCAACAACAACAGCCATCTATAGTTTCCTCTCCCCTTTATACTCTGCTCTTGACGGTGACGATCAAACAATCTTTCATGATCTGAGTAGGGCTTTTGATAGATTACCTATTCACTTCTTACATCAAAGCCTCAGTCGTTAGAAATACGACGAGTGGAGTGTATGTAGATCTCATCCTTCCTCTCGGGGAGAGCACAATTTGTCACTTTCTAGTCCAGCAAGCAGGACTCGCTAACACACATCATATCCAAGCCTCACTATCTTGAACGGCGTACCTCAAGGCGCGGCCATGGGCCCCATTCTATTCTTGTTGTATGTCAACGCCAATTCCCCACCCCTCCCCGCTTCAACTAAGTGCTGGTACCATTTTCCATTTCGTGGAAGTCACCAGTCACCTCAAAACTCATTTTCGTCCCTTAAAACCACAACTAATAATCAAGCATCCCACATGTCCACGTATTGCCACAGAAACCACCTGGCTCTCTTATCCTCAAAAACAGTCTGTATACCTTTTCATCAAGAGACTTTATTAATTATGTTAAAACTTATTGTTAAATATGCATCGAACTGCAGATTCGGTGGTAGTAAATTTGCCCATTCTGCCAATTCAGCCATTTTGGTGGTATGTGGTGGCAGTAAATTTAAGAGTTCCCAATGCCACCATTTGGGAGTTACCACAAAAACGGCAGCGTTCAATTTGCAAAAGGAAAAGTAGCGCCAATTAACCGTCTAGGCCCACTAATAGTGTATTCCAATGTCTATGATTTTCATAGCCGTTTCAAGGTCTTAAAGTCCACTCTCTGAAACTGCTGGACTCTCAGAACATTACAAGGGTGGTCTCCACTCAGTTCCCAAGGGTGCACTGGACCCATACGCTTGATTGGGGCACCCACCAACAAAATATTGCGCCTAAAAATGTTGTGGATTTGGGTGACACTGACGCATGGTGGGGGACATGATTTTAGATATGTAGATATTTTGCGATATTTTATTGCCATATAGTAAGGAGCTTGAAGTTAAATTAGCTCAGCTCACATGGGAATGATTGATCTATAAGGTTTGAAAGTTTTGAATTGCGAAGAAAATATTTTTACACCAATTGGCTTAACTGTTATCGCAGAAGGAAGTAAGTTTGTGCCAGGCCTGAAAAATAGTCACTTTAGGCAAGTTGTAACAAAAAACGTGCAGCATGCAGTTCTCACGAATGAAGCAGAAGGAATGAGCGAAGCTTCGCATCGAGCCTGAAGTAAAGTTATAATTGCAAGCGTCCTATAGCTTAGTTCAACTGGAATAATAGAATTATTTCTGTAGTCACGGAACACGGGAGCTGAAATGCGATGTCTGCAACATGCAACTCGCAAGAAACATCAGTGGATCATATTTACGTTGATTGAAATGAGCTTCTGCTGACTTAAATTTAATTGCTTTTTAATGGAATATCTCGACATAATTGGATGGGCGTAGCGAGCGAAGCAAAGAGTGTAATTTGATTACCCATAGGAAAGAGCTTGGCATTTCTTTTTTGCCTGTGCGTTTGTTCGCAACCTACAAGCCAAACTTTTTTCCGAATTTGATGAAACTTGCGGGAAATCTTCGAAATCTCTAAGCTTGGAACTACTACGGTTTTCAGCAAAACCTACAAAATATGTTTCTAGAAAATCGTATTTTTGGCTCTTTTTACCAATTGTATGGCTTTTTCCTCGTAGTTTGTTGCCAGGAAGCCAAATGCGAGTTTGTCGATTTCGTTGAAACTTGCAGAATGTTTTGAAAAGATCTCAAATTGCTGTTGAGTATATTTTCAGCGATATCCGTTCATCCCTTTTTCGTGTATATCGTCTACACGCCAAAGTTCTGGATTGAATTTGGTGACACTTTTGAAAATGTTTGATGTTTCATTTTAAGTCGTGTTACATTTGAGCACGATCTGTATTGTCAATTGCCTTTTTCTGGAGGGTTTCTTTTCTTAATTTACCTTTTTCCAGTAACAAGTAAGTGCGCGTTGGTTAGCAACCGAGCCTATTGCACACACAATACCTGTTGTACAAACAAGGCTGTAGATGAACCTGGCATCACATCCGTGGATAGTGCGCGCGCAATCTTTCGTGCGTGATAATACCGGCATTTTACTTATTAGAATGCCCTTAAGACACATTATGTGACTTTGATGGAAATGGCAAGCAAGAAAAATTTGTACGAATTAAATTGTAAAAACTAAAATACTATTTTTATTACCGACTACCGTATGATCCAGAGTCAAACGCACAACCCACACGGCCACCACGCCATTTTCCAGAACAATTGAGCGGTCAAGGTCGCCACACGGGATATGCAGCCTTGTTGCGATTGAAGACGACTCGCTATTGAGCCACGTGTTGCCATTCTTGGAGACGATTACATTTTTTATGTCGTGTGGTAAAGGTTTTATTGTGCGAATACGTGGTAAAAAACCAATACGTGGAGTACGTGGAGTAGCAAATGACCGTCGCTGTAGGATTTTTACTTCTCATAGAATGAAATCATGCATTTTAAAGATTCTACTATTCAATTTGTAAGTTTTTTTTGTGCATAAATAATATCGAAAAGAAGTTGCCTGCTGTATATTTTGGTAACTCTTTATTATTTGATAGCTGTGAGATATTTGCCCAGTCGTCTTTTGGGTGAAAAATTAATTTTGTGCATCATGGGAAAATTTTGGGGGAAATATTTGAGCATTGATAGCATTTACTATATAAGCCATGGTCAATGGAAGTTTTTCACTCATCCAGAACGTTAACAACGTGACCATATACGAAGAAGCATCACAAATTGATCAACAACCCAATACATGGATTCAGTTCACACAGAGAAATGGAAATCTAAATCTTGATATAATGGCAATATAACAATTTGAGTACAGACATATTTTAGCGATGAGTTTAAATAAAAATTTCGCACCATACAGTTTATTTAATGAAGCCACGAAACTAGGCAGAAGAAAATCTTTGTTGTTTGAAAGTGAAAAGAGAACTGAATTTTCTGTCACGTCTGATCTGTAGATTTTCTAGTTGGCCGTTTTTTTAAAAGCAAACGAAAATTTAATTTACCCTCCTTGGCTATTCACCGGCGTATGGACATTGAAGTTGACCATAATGTTAAGTGGATATGAAAACAGCATTTCAATACTGAAGTAGCTTTACTATTAACAGTAAAACGAAATAAAACACGATAGACTTAGAGGAACCAAGTTATAAGCGTTATTTTACAGGCTAAGTTTATCGAGATAAATGTTCATTTAACCTCAAAGATGTATGGCTGGGTGGGAACTGGTATGTGTGGCTGATTCTGGTAGAGTACATTTATATTGATCAAACGAAGCAATTTTTCGCTTGTCTCGCGTACATATTTATGAAGATACTCATGCATTTGTTAATATATAACTGTGATTGCTATTCCTTCTCCGGTTTCGTTAGCTTACGCATGTCGTCGTCTACCATCTTGAGTAGACAGAAGAATGCCAGGAAACCTGACCTTAACGACATGAGAATAAAGTGGTGAATTCAGTGTCGGTCTTACCAGTTTATCGGCGTTATCCTTCGCCTTGGAGAGGGTGGTGATGATGTTGGAGGCGGTAATCAGGCGCTCGCAATACGAACCCTCCAGCAGCACGACTCCGGCTGGCCGGACGGCCGATTCCGTCTCGTAATAGAACAACATGTTCTGCAGAAAGAAAACCCAAGATATGTGACACGTTGGAGGCAGAGCCAATGGTATATTTGTCATTTTTATCTTTTTCTCGTGACAGTTGTAATTCAACTCAAAAGTGTCTTGTATCCTAGATGAACAGGTCTCACTTATATATACGAGATTAGCTTATATAGTGCATTTTTCTGAGCAATGACACCGGTACACAATCAAAATTCTCTTCTTTTTATCTCGGAACACTGACTTCAGATTTCGATCAAAATGATAAAATATTTGTAGGTATCGTATCAATTGGGGCCGGAGTTAAAGAAAATGTCGAAGTTCGGTGTTAGCTCGAAATAAACGCTCGAAAGTGTACCACCATGGTACCCATGGTGAGCACCATGGTGCTCCATGGTGCGATGTTTCGCTTGAGAATCGAAGTTAGAGCGAGAAGACAGATTTTGGTTCACAAGGTCGCTTTTATTGTTATCGGAGAAAACAAAGTATCTTGGACCAAATTTGAGTGAGAGCGCTAAAACTTCGGCTCCCTACGCTGCAGCTAACTTATCGAGTAATGATTTAGTTGTAATACAATTACTTTCTCTAAAATATAAGAAATACCAACTCAGCTTGCCGGTGTATTTCGTGATCAGAAAAGTTCTAATCGGCGTGGTTTCGCTTGGATCAGGAATCATCTCTACGTTTATTTAGAATATTCGTGTGCAATTTCGGAAACAAACAATCAGATGCTAGCTGTCACCAGAACGAACCTTTTAATTTCAACTGCGCGGTAAAAATCTCGACGGTTTCGATATTAATCTGACGAGCGCTACTCCCGAAGATGGCTTTGCCACCATAGTAAACACTTCAAAATTGGAGGCCCCTTTTTGACGCAATACGTGTTCTAAAGTCACTCTAAATTGTTTTACGAACGAATTTTCAGAGCGAAATCGCTAAAAATATTTGCGAATGATTTTAACTCAACAATCTAGGTAAGTTGGTTTTAGCAATATGATTCGGCCCACTCATTGCAAGAATTAAATGGACTATGACAAGAGATAAAATGAGAATTTGTTTTCTTATTAGTGCGAGCGAGGGAAGCGTCTTGCATTTAATCGGGTATTTTTTTCTCTCCACAGGCGAGACCAGCCTATGTATACTAGTATCTTTGGGCGAGACGGAATGCCCAATCGAAAATTTTAGGTGACATTTTTTGTGAACACTGGCCTTGGAACTTATACATGTATAGCTGTTGTTGAGTACAATTCGGGTCAGTTTTTTTTTAAATGCTCTTTTTCATTTTTAGTTGAAGAGAAATGGTCAGGCCAGAGGCAAGCCACCTCGTGTGAGGATTTAGTCAAATGCTAGAGTAAACAATTAGAACAGAGAAAAAAAGAAAAAACTAAGATTTTGCTTACGATAACTGAAAGATGTTTTGAGTATTTTACTTTACTAGTAGGTACTTTATTGTTAATTAAGTAGTTTAATATGAGTACATATGAGTAATACAGGATAAAATAATAAGAGTAAAGGAGTGAATAGGAGTTAGTGATATAGGAGTTTAGGATACTAAATGAGTTTAACAAAAGCGTGCCGATCTTTTTGGCACATTTGATGCCAGTTTCTAAGCAAGAAGAAAACAACTTCGCACAGTAGCAAAAAGCAGCGGATTTGTACGAGGAGGTCTTAAATAAAAAGACGGTGTGAACAACACTTGCACATAGAGATTTATTTCAAACATTTTATGAGTTTTCACTCCACGTCTCTGGCAAACCCAAGGGAAATCTTGGCCAATGTCTTACAATCTCTCATGACGGACAATAAGGTAGCTGTATACCAGAGTTCAAAACTAAATATTCCATAAGCGACGTTCAAACTGCCAGAGCAAGTGCATAATTCATCTAATCGCTGGACAGGCAATGCAAATTTTATATTTTCTTGCAATAGCTCGCGCGAATTGGGAGCTTATGGTGTATATCACGCGGTTTACGCTCTCACCTACACCAGATTACGTTAGTACCGAAAGGGGTTTACTGTGCGGTGACCTTTAATATGATTGAGCAAGTCATTAATATTGCAAAGCCACAGCTTCGTTTTCTTGCTAACACTGGTTGTTCCATCAGGGAGCAGCGATAAGGGAGAAAATAATATATTTGAAATGTATTTAGAGTTGTGGTGAGAGACTATTTATTAAACTAAAAGATCGATACGAATTTGCGAATCAATGACGTCGCTAAAGCCCTAGGTAAGAGAAAACCGAGCGTATTGGAATTCGAATGCAATTATTTGATATGGTTTTAAATATGTTTTTGTCTTCAATATAGCGCCCCAAAGACAGCAAAAACCAATGTTAGCCGTAAAGTCGTAATCGTTCTCATGCACCACACGAAAAAGAAGATTTGTTGCCGTTTTTAACGATTTTCAATCACTCTTTCAAGGCAATAGCTGATTTGTAATTAGTTGTGCAGGAAGGTTAAAGTGGAACGAGCCAAGTGTGATGTGACTGGGGTCGTTGTCATGATTTTGTGACAGATCGTTGTGCGCCCTTTCACCAAAACATTTTAACGTACCAGCCAAGCCCCAGCTCGATGAGCGGCAGCATATTTCGGCGAAATGTTGCCTTCGCAAAGCAATTTGTTTTTTTTCTTGCACTTTGAGTTTTGTCATTCTGGGCATCGCCTTTTTAATTTTCATGTCATTGTTATTTCTCTAAAGTTCAAAACTGCTTGAATTTAAATTATTTGGGATCCACCCCTACATGGTTCCACCCATTGAGCTGTGCCTAAACCTTGGGCTTGTCGTGAATTTTGGGTGTAGCAATGGTGTGGGCTTAGCTCTCATAAGCAGTGGAAACGTAATTTTTTTTAACTAGGGCTTCACCATAACGCTTTGTATAAAAGCGTTGCTGGATATGCGTAGTATTTCTTACAAAACTTCAAAAGCTAAAAGAAGCAAATAAAACCGATTTCTGCCTCAGTGAATGACAAGTGGCTTTTTTTTCCAGTCGCCCAAGGGAACTTTGGCCTGGAGAGTGTGAAAAAGTTCCATTATTTCCAAAATGACCACAAAAACGCGATTTCCAAGAAAGCGACTGAACTAATTGCGCTCAATATTGTACCACACCTACGTTGACACCTCACAAAGATATCCTGCAAGTTTAATTAAAATAGACGCAGCCGTTTGGCATACAGACCGCAACCAAATTGGCGAAAAAGCCGATAAAATTATGAAAAATTTACTGAAATGCGAATTTCAGGAAAAATATTACATGGATTGAGCTCAAAAAGTTAGCAAGTCAAATTTCAGAGAAAAAAAAGGTTCCCTGAAAATTCAATTGAAACTTGTTGAGGCGTTTGGCCTGTAGAGCGCGAACAAACACACAAAAAACGAAAAAAACACACAAAAAAACACAACATACTTTTTCTACGATAAGTTAAATTGAAGTCTTCGCTCCACTCACTACGCTCATCCAACAATACGAACTGGGGCATTCTAACTGCTTTTGATCCAGGTAGTTTGTATAAGATGTGGAGTCAATCATTTGTTATGACATATTTTTTTGGGGAGGTGATGGGACAAAAAAACCAATCGTTCGTCCGAAGAAAGAATGATAGTTACCGAGATATCTTCAAAAAAACTTCATATTTTGACCATCAATATACATTCTAGGTTAGTTGTTTCTTTCCTAAATTCAAACGTGTCCTAATTTGGAGCTAAGCCAAATCACCAGTGCAATTTGACGCTAACAATACCATTAGCGACCATATAGCGCTCTTCGCTCTACTAAACTAGAACCAAAATGGTGCTAGATTTAATAACGCTTTACCTTTTGATACTCATAGCACTTAAAACAAAGATTGCTTTAACGCAGCAGTAACAATTTATCTTCTTGACAAAGAATTTTATTATATTCAAGATGACTCTGTTAAGTCAAAAGCGATGAGGTGTACTTGAACGAGCGTAAAACTTGAACGTAAAAGGTAAAGTTTTCATGTGTGTGTGTGTGTGTGTGTGTGTGTGTGTGTGTGTGTGTGTGTGTGTGTGTGTGTGTGTGTGTGTGTGTGTGT
>QKMV01004601.1:0-10007 GCA_003287335.1 Lednia tumana | reverse complement strand
TTTATATTCATTAAATTCACGTATCATCTGCCGGGAAATCATCCCGAGGAAGCTTTCAATATATAGTTAGCGAAACGTTGGCAGTTTGTTTGTTAGAAGCTTTCAGCAGTTTAACCCATTTACTAACAGTTTTTTTGAAAACTAGTGCTGAAATTAGACAGAAGATAGGTGTCTTAAACTTTTCTAAACTTTCCCAACGTTTCGTTAGCTAGCAGACGACTAATTTAATCTCGGAAAAATCGGAGTGGGTTTAAGTTAGTCATCTCTGCCTCGAACGGAGACTGGTTTGCATCTATACGAGGAAGTGTGCTTAGGATACCACCAAAGAATTTGAACTTGTTTTGAAAGAAGTACCTGAAATACTCCCGAAGAAGTAATTAATTACATATTTTACGAAACTCCAACAAAGTGTTACCGAGAATACGAGTACATATACGCAGTTTGTGAACCAGGTTGTTGTATACTAGTGCTACGTTACCTCATGAGCCTGTCTGCAAGTAATAATATTTCGGCAATTTAAAGCAAAGCGAAATAAATTGTTATGGGATCTTGACGGTGCTTTAATCACATCCTAGTACATGTTTTCTCCCTCCTAACATGACGTTAAAATGAGTAAAAAAATGTAAGACAATGTAGCTAACACACTACTCAATAAAACCCTTCATTCTTGTGACCATGTTGCACCCATATATTTCCAGAGACGATTGAACCATGTGGACAGTTGACCTATTCCAGCCAAGAAACTAATACTAGATACACCTACTAAGAAAAGCCACTTGGGTTGTGATTGCCCTCTCCTGCCTGGGTTAAATGCTAAAGCCAATTTGGTACAAATTAGGATATTTGATACAAGTTGGCTTTGGCATTTAACCCAGGCAGGATAGAGCATACACAATCCAAGGGACTTTACTGGGTAGGTGTATCTAGTATTATTTGCTTGGCTGGAATAGGTCTATTGGGTTATATTTGCCCACTAGTGGAATGGAATCTGCAATGAGCGTCGTCCAGAAGAGGTTCAAATATGGCTGTCATTATTGGCCGGCAGCAGACTTTGCCACGCAAATGCAGCGAATACTCCAGTCTTGATGTTTGCGAGGGCTGCACTTGCGCAAAAGAAGGGTGGGTTTGATGTGGGGGGAGGGAGGGGGCTAATTGAAAATGTTCTTAGAAGAAACTCCGATCCCAACGTGAAATGGCAGCCGTGGTGGTGGGTGGTGGGTTTTTAGGGGGGGGGGGGCGAAACAGCAATGCGGAACGTGGGGCTTAGCCATGTGCTGTTGAGATAGCAAAAGGAGCCACTCTAGTCGAAGATTTTACCGGGCTCGTCAAAGCGGAACGCATCGAATTGGAAACGTGGAAAGAAATGAAAACGTTAGAGAGTTTGAAATGAAATGAAATGATAGTCCGTTGCCTTATCAAGTTCGTTATTGGCACGTTGTTTCGCTCTTGCTGAAGGGTTTGCTGCGATATGCAATGCTGTAATGCAGCAAGAGCTTACAAGAAGTTTGGAGTGTCTGAGTATCGCTGATAATGAGGAAAGCATAAAATGATTGCGAAAATAACTGATTCAAAACTGGGCTGAAACCTAACAGATTGACTCTTCATGTTTCGCAAAGTTTAGTCCTTAGTTATTCAGGCAAATAATTGCTCTAAAGAGACCCCAAGACTTTCAGAGACACTCATAGAGTCACTGGAGAGTAGCCTTTACAAAACGTTTTGGACTTTTGGAGGAATTCTTAATATTCAACTCAGTTTGTAATCGTTTTGTTTGAAAACATGTGCTTAGATTAAAAGCTAGACACAAGTCTAAATAATCGCACATAAATATTTAAGTTTGTTCGAAGCTTGAAGAATTCAGATCGATTGTTTATCGTGGCAATTTCATTAACACTTTGTGGCTTAACAGAAATCAAAATAGCCAAGAGTTCGCAGAAAATAATATTTGACGTCTTTCTCCATTCTAAGTTTATGTCTTTAATGTGATGTAATATATGACGTCATTGTCGACTTTCAAATACAACAGAATAGTTTTGCCATGAGCACAAAAACCGCAGACTTGTAGCGATCGCCGAGCGGAAACCGGCGGCGTTTCGTTTTGTTCGTCTCTTTTCGTACCCAGCGATGTTTCCACAGCCCACGATTTATGAATTTAACCATTAAAACATTTAAAGCTTTCCAGTGTTTAGCGCCAGCAGTAAGTATGTCTCATTGTTAATGGCTCTAAAATGATTCCGTGTTTATTTTGCGAGATTGGAGAAAGCGATTTCTTTCGTTTGGCGAACGCGAAACCGGTTGCGAAATCAAAGATAAGCGTGCTCGACGACTCTGCGCGAATCTCTTCTTCGCGAGTTGAGCACGCGGAACAGATGTTTTCGGCGTGTCGGGACAATAGCTCGAAGAAAATGTAAAGACTTGCGAACGGGATCTCATCGAAGAACGCCGTCGAGAACGAGGGAGGAGAACAGAGGAGCCTCTTAGGCGGCATTCAAGTGGAACGCTGATGAATAAATAGAAAATGGTGTGAAAGGCCGTGGTAGGAAACGTTGCTCCGAGAGAATACATTCTTACTGCGTAAACTTTCTGTGTTTGTGTCGACAAAATAGAATCATGGAGACGGCAAAATTGATTTTTAAGAAAACACTTCGTCGTTGGTAAAGAAGACGGCTGTTATTTAGTGTGCTTTGTTCGATGACTGCCAAACATGACACGAAGTAGTCTGCGAGAACAACTCAAATATGGACGGGCGGAAAACCGAAGGAAGTGTGACGAAACACGTTCCGCACTATTTGAATATTTCACTTGTAAAGTCAATTGCGAGCTAGATTCTCTTGTTAACAAGTTTCATACGCTTGCGCGCGCTTGAGAGGAAGTCAAATATGAGGTGAAACCTATGGTGAAACTATTCGTTGGGTGAATTCATTCATCCGCGACAGGGAGGCAGTCGAAGAATCACCTCTCAAAACCTATTCGCCATGATATCGCGAATTCTACCCCTAATAGAATTGAAGCACGAAGGTTTTCAGAGATGTTTGATGATGGTAACGTGTTTACACACACATGGTGTGTATTTGATGATGCGTTTTCTGCCTTCATGAGGAGCTCGTTGGCGAGACTTGGTGTTAGTTAGCCAAATCCTGCAGATGGCAACGCCATCGTTGCCAAAACGTCGACCACCAAACACCGGGTCCTTTTCAGGGTTAAACGTTTCTCAATCCAGAGTGTACACCGTGAAAGACACATTAGCAAATTTGGAATGGACTGCAAGCATTCCAGAAGAAATTGATATTTCTTAAAGGATTGTTGCCGACTTTAGAAGAGCATTGATCCGTCAGCGTTAGTGAGCTCTGGAAAGGCATTTTTTAATCGTCCATTGATTCTAATGTAAAGGTTTCACAACAAAGAAACACATAATGGGCTGCGTTTGGTTGACGCAAAGTTATTCACGCCATGAAGTGAGCATCAACTTTCTTTCATCTTGAGCTAAGAGAAAAACCCTCAGAAATAAGAGATAATTATTAGCTTAATGCCATGGCTCTTAACTACGAGTTAAGGTGGAGGGAGACCCAGGTTATAAAACACATCAGATTTGCAGTTCCTTTTAATTACTGCAGCTAAACTATACGTGGCAGAATCACCAAACTTGGTTAACTCCAAGAAAATTCAACTGAATTTTTGACAAAGGTGTATTGGAAATTTTTGTTATTTTAACTTTAAAAAAAAATGGTTTTAAGTGGAATTTTACAATTTTTTTCAACTTAAATCTGGGTTTTTTAAAAACTAATAAATATAAACATTTTAAACACATTTTTTAGAACGCCAGTTAGATTCTCTTGGAGTAAACTAAGTTTGGTGTCCCTGAGTATTTTGGTTTAGCTTCAGTAATTAAAACAAACTGAAAATCGGCAGGGTTTTCCCAGTTGCGTCTCTCCCGACCTTAACGAATGTTGTTAATCAACCCCAAGAGCCGGTAAAATGACGTAACTCTGAGTTTAGAAGTAACTCTGAAACTTCGGAGTCACACAGGTTTTTCAAGGCCTTTATCAGGGCCGACAGTTGACTCAAAAGAGAGCACTGCCGTCAATTTTACTACCAACTCTGAGAAGGAAAAAAACTCTCCTGCGTGCAATCGGATGTTGATGCGGTACCTGATCTTGGCTCAGATTTCAACTACTTGGCACAAGAGGCATCCAACGGGCAATTTTACCACTTTTACAAGTTTTCAGACTCGTGGCTCTGAAGAACTTGACGGTACAGTTCTCAAAACGCTGGTAATCTTATAGTGGTCGTGTTAGCATTCTTTACCAGTTTGAAAAACAGTTGTTTGGAATTTTTCCTTTTTCCTTTACTCGGAGGTAAAGTGTGATTTATTATGTCTTAGCAGCAGACCAATCAAACGCAGACATTTTTTTTCGCAGGGCCAGGGCAAGTTTATAACTTACCAATCGGTGACCAAAAGTCAAGATTGCCTGTTGTTATGGTAATAACGAGTAAAATGACTGTTAGAATTGGTATTTCATAGGTTTTGAGGGCCGATGTTGTTAGTAATGGAATTGATGGTTACGCTCCCTCTTGAAATGCAGTTGGCGGCTCTGATAAGGGTCTTGAAAAAAAGATGGTAAAAATCTGCACTACAAGAGAGCGTTACCGTCAAATCCACTGCTAGATTCCTCACGATTCGCTGAAAAATCGGTCTTTAGAACGACCGATCTATGCTTAGCGGGTAAGTTGGTAAAACAATCCTTGGGTAGCCTGCTTTCGTAAGCCCCGATGAAGGGTACCTCTAGGAAAGAGTCCGCGGGCCTCCTGTCGCTACGTCCCACCGCGGTTGCCTAATTGTACCTGCGAAAGTGAACGAACGATATGATTGTATCCCCTTGGATTTGTGAAAAGCAATGAAGATTCACGCCCCACTCGTTTCGCAAAGCCGAGCGCTTGAAGCGAGCGCGCACCGCAAGCAGCGTTACGCTGATTAAAACTAGATGAACGAATTTAATTAATTCGATGTACGAGCCGACTCCGACGAGGTAAATTAATTTATTACGCATCTAACTTTGAATGAATTTCCCGTTCCCGGTTAGCACATATAACCTATCCGTGACGTCACCTACGTACACACCACACGTTTCACGTGAATTTGCTTGGTGGAGTGGGCAACCAGGTCGTATGTGAAATTGTGAAATGAATGTCATGAGAGTGTTGTTTGTTGCAGGTTGGCAGATACGTTAATGCCAGTGAGGAAATATCGCGGCGAAATGTGCCGCCACGTGGAAGGGGAATTTACGACTGGCCACGGAGTCGTGATAAAAAATCTGGAAGCTGAATTCTCATTCGAACGAAATGGTGCCATGTTTCACGCGCTCGGATCTTAATAGGAGACAAAACATGTTGACACTTGCTCGTTGACACCACTAGCACAGAGACGTTGATGGTGACCCGTTCGGTTATGTCAATCAACGGCATACACTCTAAAACATCTAACATCTAACGTAAAACATCTACCAAACTTGCCCCGATGAAGCTTTCAGCAAGGTTAGCGAAACGTTGGCAGTTTATTTGTTAAAAGTTTTCAGCAGTTTAACCCAGTTTTAACAGTTTTTTTAAAGGCATACACTCTATTTGCTGAGAGAGCATACTTTTCTACCCGGGGTGCTAGCATGCAGTTAACACAGAAAGGTACAGACAGAAAGCCTATTTCGTGTGTATACCACAGCGTGCTCTTTCCTGTGCTAGACTAGAGTGCAGTCAACACAGGAAGGTATGGCTAGAGAGCCTTTTTTGTGGGTGTAACGCAGTATGCTCTCTCACTGTATAGACTGTAGTGCAGTTAACACAGGAAGGTATGGCTATTTTGTGAGCGTAACGCAGTATGCAGTAAATGCAGAATAACACAATATGCGAAAAGGAATTATAAACATTGATGTAGATTTCAGGGTCTGCAGTGTATGTTGGAGTTTGGCTAGAGTACGTAAATTATTTTTACGTAAACGTCACAGAAAAATTATGTTTCAGATCAGAAAAAAAAAACAGCAATCTTTTTCCTGAGCCGAAATCAGACGCGACATTGAATTAGTCTTGAAAACGGCTCTAGTCAATGTTTGAACGCGAGATCTTCAAGACTTTACGGTCTTTATCACCATGAAAATAATTTGACGCCAAGATCCATTTTGTTGGCTGCAAGGTCACGATGACAAAGCGGAATTAACCAACCACTAAAACATCACAACTAAGGGAAAAGCAATACAAGTTTCTAAAAATATAATGAAGTTTGTAGACGCCATCGAAATATCGTGACGACTAGAGAAGCTTTTGTTCGATTCTCTTTGAAACTCCCGCCAAATCCCTTTGTTCGGCACGCAAAGCTTGAATTGACCCATCAAGGACTTGGCGATTGGCGCTTGTCTCACTAATTGACGTCTATTGAGTCACCACCTCCGGACACCACTCGGGCAAAAGTAATACATCTTAGTTCACTTCATTTAGGCGTCGACGGCCACGACGCTTTTTCTCCAGACGTCGCGACGCCTTTGTCTGGCGGCGAGAGGCAAGGCCAGCAGTGCCTTGAAGCAACAATCCACAACAAAAACAAGTGTATCGAGTCGACACTGAGCTAAAAGGTGTGATAATTGGGTTTCACTCTTGAGTACCAGTCGACGGCAATTTCCCTTGAAAGGGTGGAAAGCTGGGGAAAAGCTGGGAAAAAGCCATGGAAAAGCGAAGTGCGCTCACGCCTAATTGGATTGGGGGAGAAACAAAAAGTGAGTGCGACGCGTCGAAATCAGCTTACACTGAGCAACAAGCTCGATTCAACTTTTCGTGCGACAGTCAGTGTGTCATCGGCGCGGGGAAATTCTGTCTACTTTGTTTTTTAGACGCTCATCAGAGTCGTTCATTAAACGGTCGACTTCTAAAGGTTTCAAACCTTTTAACGGTTTAATCGGTAGGAACAAAAAACAGGCACACGTAATTTGATTAGGATGTGAACATCGTCATATAGCTTCGTACTAAAAGTTTTGTTTAGTAAGCGATCAGTTGTAGGAACCAAACTTAGTTGAGTTCACTTTTGGTAAATATTGATTTTTCAAAAAAACTGTTAGTAAATGGGTTTAACTGCTGAAAACTTCTCCTCACAGGGACAATCGCCCCAAGGAAGCTTTTAATATAGTTAGCAAAACGTTGGCAGTTTGTTTTCTAGAAGTTTGCAGCAGTTTAACCCATTACTTAGAGTGTTTTTGAAAACTAGGGCTGAAATTAGATAGAAGACATGAGTCTTAAAAATGTGATATTGATTTCTCTTCGCAAACGGTCAAGTTGGTTTCGTGGATTTTTCTAAGGCCTTGAAGATTAATATACTGACAAAAAGTTGACACAATAAAGAAAATTAACCAGGGTGCTGTAATATTTGAAAAATACGTACCTTTTGTGCGATTTTTTTCTCCACATAGCTTCTCTCAAAAGTTTATTTTGTTTATTTTTCCTGCAAGAGCAGCAAGCAGCTGATAACTTGAAGCATGCAATTTTTCATTAAAAATAGAGACGGACTGTAATGTCTGAAGAAAGGATCCTAAAGCCAATAGCATGTAGCCATGGTACGGGCAACCCACGCAGTTTGTAGTGTTTGCTCTCTGGGTCAAAAGTATCTGGTGTGAAATATGATGTTCGCAAGAAAATAAACATGTTGTGTCGAGCGCTAAAAAGCTAGTTTTACAAGCGGGAATTCAGCTGCGAGTCGGAACTAGTGTAGCGAGCTTGTTTTATGAGCACTTCCAAAAATAAATGTTTGGTTTTAAGCTCTGCTCGAGGGTTAATTTTAAAGGGGCTTTAGCCCCCCATTTAAACAAAACTGTTAATTTTTAATGCTCTTCGGTTAGGAATTTAGGAGCACAAAGAAAATTAGTTGCTACTAAACAAGCCAGAGCAAAAACGGGCAAAAATGGCAATTTTCAGCGTAGTGGCTCAAGTCGAAATCTCCCATTAGAAATCACACAAGGGGAATTTTTTGACCCTGACCATCTAGGAGAAATCTTGGTTTAAAAAATATTGGAACTTGATGACATGTTCTCTCATCTTTTATAAGTTCCAAACACAAATGAATTCTGAAAGAGGTTATGTTAGCCACTTTCAGGAGATTATCAAAGGAATGGGTCGTATTTTACGCAATTCCTGTGCTTTTCTCGCCTCGATCGAGTCACTGCGTGCGCCGAACCAAACCTTTAATAATTTGTGTAAATTCAAAAAATGTTGACACTGCATAAAAACTGTTAGTAAATGGGTTTAACTGCCGATAACTTCTAACTAGCAAACTGCCAGTTGTGAAATTTATTTGCTAGAAGCTCTCAGCAGTTAAACCCATTTACTAACAGTTTTTTTTATAAACTAGTGCTGAAATTATACAGAAGACAAGAGTCTTAAGAATTTAATAATGTGCACACTATTTTATTAGAGGTCATTTTAGACTACTGTGATGAATTGAAGTCTGGATTAAAATTAAAAAAAGATAGTTACAGCCCCGTTACCAAAATTTAATTTTCGTTATTTAGTCCAAAGTACGCAAATGTTTGGAAGCTTTAACGTCCGTTAAAAAGATGTTAATATAAAGGCGTCAAGTTAAGATGGTGCCAGATATTCATTAACCACTGAACATACTACTGAATGCGCTTTGAAAATGTATGAAAACGTACATCAAACATTCCGACTATTTGTGCACGAACGAAACAGGAGCCCCGTTTCGCACTATTTTTCACGTCCCAAAAAAGAAAAAGCCTCCATCTCATGCATTTAACATCACAATTTCGGCCTGGCAGCCATGATTTATGACTCGAAAATCCGCGGGTACTTATAAACATAAAAAGCTGAAATGTTTAGTACCATACCAATAATGTTGCCTATAGCACGCTGTTCATTCGTAAAGTGTGCAGCAAATTGCTTTCAGAAAACTGATTTTGATAAGCATAAAAAGCGGGCGGGAAAAACGGCAAGCTTATTACGCAGCGACCTGTTAGCTGCTGTGGCGCGTAGAACATATGACGTAATGCGCAGCGATCTACGCAGCTATCTTGTCGTAAAGTGCGTAACCCCTGGCAGGCGCCGGTGTTTGTCCCAAGAGCCGAGTTGACTTAACGAGCACACAGGCATCACACTTACCCTAACCTGACCCGAACGTTGGGACGAATCGATGGGTTCGGGGGGGGGGGGGGGGGGGGGGGGGGGGGGGGGGGGGGGGGCAGGGTTCGAGCCCCGCGTACAATGCGTACGCCCCTGGGTATCGTGGAGAACAAATAAGCGAGCTGCGCGCCCATGATTTAAGTGCTTTGGGAAACTTACTCTGCCGCCTGCTTGATCTTGTTTGCTTTCCGTCTCGACCAGTTTCTCGGAAGATGAGAAAGTCGGGGGCGAAAGATTCCGAGTCGTCGTCGTTTGGCGTGACCACGCCGGCTCCAGGCTGCACGCGCAGTATTTTTTCAAGAGGCCTTCGCCAAATTTGTCGGCGGCATTTAGGTGCGACGAGCAAAAAAAGACACCAGCATTTTATGGTGTCGCTCGCAAAAAGAGACACCTCGAAATGTAAATACGGAATACTTGCGTCACACAGTCCGGTATTTCAAAAGTCTTAAAGAGTTTGCAACTGTTTCTTTAAACCAAACCTAAAAACTATTTCAACCGTTTACTTCTGAACTATCGGCTCTAACTGTTTGGCAGTCAATGCTAAACGTATATTTTTTTTTGTTTGAATTGCCAACTGCAAATCTTTGTCCAAACTTATTCCAAACTATTTCATCCACCGAACTGCGTGAAAACAAAATCAGCAGATTGGTTGTCACCATGGTAATACCGATGGTTGTTGGGTGCTGAAAAAAGTTTTGAAGTTTAGAAAAAAATATCGCATCTTATCACATATTAACTTTAATTGTAAACTGTCTGTCTGTCTGTCTCTTTGTCTGTCTGTCTGTCTGTCTGTCTGTCTGTCTGTCTGTCTGTCTGTCTGTCTGTCTGTCTGTCTGTCTGTCTGT
>QKMV01004600.1:0-10008 GCA_003287335.1 Lednia tumana | reverse complement strand
GGTATTTTTTTATTTAAAAAAATTAGAAAATGATATAACAATGAAATATCATACTCGATATTCGATAACATAACTGGATACCACATAGAAATATTTATTTGAAACGCGAACGAATGAACCAGATCTGGGGAGCATCAGACCTGTCCGAATTCTCGATTTATTCCTGTACGATTACGACAGTTTCCAGATCATTTGCTTATTTGAAAGCGTTGTAAACATTATACCAGTATACAGCATTTATAGGCCATGGACTTCGTCCCGCTGATTTCATTGTAAAACCCCTCGTCGTTGATTTACCTTTCCAGTTAGCAACGAGCGTCGCTTCATCTTTCACTTTTCCAGACAATCAGATGATGCAAAGTCCCTAAAAATCTCCTTGTAGGCTGGCTATAGTGGCTTGCTATACATAGAAGCAGTCGTATCGATGTTAATAGGCAATATGTATCATTCTTGCTCACCCCAAAGTTTTATTTTGGTTTGTAAATATAAGAACATGTGTATCTCTATAAGAAATCGTTTGCTCAAAGAGTGGGTTACCTCGGGCAGTTAAACATTTCCCATCAATCGAAGAAAGAAACCATTGAACGGCTCATTTCTAAAAATATCAAGATTTGTCGACGACCAACGGTGTCTTGGATGAATAGATTGATTCTATTAAATAAATTGCCATCTTGCCTATAGCTCCACTCATTAATGACAAACTTATCTTTGGTGAAATGACCACACGTTTCATTACTTGTGTGGGCAAAAAAGGCCCGTCCATAGCGACTTCTTCAGCATAACCAGTTTGAAAAGCTGAATGATGATCGGTTTGGTTTTTAACACGTGTACAATATGTGTCTAGGAAAACGTCTTCAGTAAAATGTCGTCAGCGTAATGATTCGATCAGATATTAATGGCATTTATTTTTTATATCTTCCCTGACAGGTGAATATAGATTGCTGTTATAGGTAATAGTCTTGGGTGGTAAATTGTCTTGTCATATTGACTAGCGTAAGCATGATTAGTGTCGACAGATCTGTTCTCGAAAATAATACACGCAAGATCAATCGATTAATGATTCTTTGAAGCACAGAGACTGATCACTTTGGTAACGTACACTTCCTTCCAGTTGAGGTGACAATGATTTGCGATGTGGCGTTGGTCTGTTCACTTCTTGTGGAACATTTACGTTTCCATTCTTATTATGTGAACTGCAGAATGAGACTCGATATACTCATTCCAGCATTTTATATTAGATAGCTTCGCCATAGGATACGGACAAGATATTGATAGTTTTTTCATTTATAATCACTTATTAAAGAATTGTTTATTGTTGGACGAAATACCAAGTTGCTTATGTACGGCTGATTAATGTTAGTGGCCAACTAGACCAATAAACATTGGCGAAATTAGATGAATAGCGAAGAAATTAATAGTTCGGCCAGTTTCTGCTTCGCAGGAAGCACATTAAAATCAAGATTTGTTTTTCAATGTCTACAATTCGACCAATGAAACATAATAAAAATATATTTCTAGCTGAATAGTCGATGGTAATAGACTTCTCGCGCCACGGGAAGCAACTAAAACATTTTCAAATGAATCACGAATGAAAATTCTCAAGTTCAAAACGCGAACAGATCTGAGCCAGCCTTTGGAAGAGTATACCTCTCGAACAACATTTTTCTTCAGCCAAAATCTTGACGAACGTTTCCACCTCTTAAAAGTTGCCAACTTTTGTAAACAAACTAGTGAGACAACTTGGAAGACAGGAGGCGTCGCGCGTCTATTTTGCACCCGAGGTGCAGTCGACGCCTGGAGTCGACGCCGAGACTTGAGGGTCCCGGAGGGCCCGGCGTCGGGGGGCACGCAAGCGTGGGACACGACGGCGCATGGAATGGCACCAAGGGAAGGGTGAGAGGGAGGGAACACATGGTCTGGGCGAGGCACCCGGCACTCTACAGCCAGCTAATCTTGGCACCGGCCGAAGGTAGCTGCTCGCACACATGACGTTGACACAATAAAGTCAATAAATAAGCGAAAATAACCAAACGTGACGCAGCCGTAACTCAAAAATGAATCATAAACTAGTAAAGATGTATCAATGTGGCAGCCAGACGTCGAGAGTATATTAGAGTCTTTTTAAAAATACAATTTATATTTGTGGTTTTACTTTTAGCCTATAAATTTTACAAGATCTGAAAACATATTTCTGTGTGTATGGACATTGTGATACAATGATGTTACGATTGGCTACAAGTCACACAAGCCTTTCACCTAATATAATACAAACGTTAATTTCATCGGATTTGAATTCAACTCGCCGGGGTATAAATCATTGCTCTCGAAAGCGTCTTGTCCAGTGGTAAATAATCGCACGCAGCGGCAGGCAGTTTGTCGCGAGATTTATTGCACCGCGAGATGCTAAAAGCATTTAGACACTGTGATTTGAACTCTGTTTAATTTTAAGATCACAATTATTTACTCTGTTATGCCAGACATGATATCACTTGTTAACAGTTTATGATTCGTAGACTAGCCAAAAATTACCGTTAATATCAATTATAATCAAAAGTGCTGGACAGTTATTAACCGGCTAGTCACTTTTTGATTTAAAAAAGTAAGCACACAAGTAATAGAGAATATTAATTCGCCATAAACTTGTATCACTCGCTAGTAAAAAATGAATTGTCGACGGAATGAAGCCGTCGTCGCAACAGAAACCGAACATGCCGGAAGCCAATTGGTGATAATTGCACGCGTCTGATGAGCACTAAGCGTGCAAGACAGATTATGTCAAAATCACCATGAAGGGTGGTCGATTTCATTGACGCATTTATTAACACGTCATATTAATGCGTCATGCATCTCTCGATAACGCAGTTCATATTCCAACCTGCCCACGACCAATCTAAACATTTTTCAATCCAAATAAAATCAAGCTTGAACGAGACGGATGCGTACGTGTTGTTTATCTGCATATAAATCTTTTGACACCTCGGCATCTACAATTTAATAATTCCCTTGCAATTTCATAAAAATACCCTATAAGACTGAAGCGGTGAGCACTTGTCAATTTTGTGGTCTGTGTCGATGGACGTTCTAATATATTACGCACAGTGTGATGTGAAGTTCTCGTCATGTGCCATCGACCGTTATAAATGGACCGTATTTATAGATTATTTTTATCCATAACCACGACTATGAATGAAAGGTTACTCCCACATTAACACAAACAACGTAAAATTCGTAGCTCAGAATTTTGTTTATCTCTTTCGAAGAATTCCAATAAGATGATTCTATATGGCAACATTTATTATTGTAAAATGTTACGAATTTTCCGTGGTATGTATTGAATTTTGTTTATTCAACGGCCGGATACATAGCGCGAGCGACGCGAATGTGGGATGTGTGTATGGGGTGTTTTATGAGATTTTGCAGGGTAGCTAACCACAGTTGGGAGAAGCGACGCGGGACTGTGTCTGTGAGGTGTCAGATGCGGCTCAATCATCGAAGCTTGATTACCGCAACAGCCGTGTGTTAGTCGGAATTCGACTTTTCTGTATATTTGTTTCGTCCTCTTCCGGAATTTTAACACATGGCTTGATTAAAAAAGTTATTTTCAAACGAGAAGGGAGTTATGAAGTTCTAGACAGAATCTATAGATTTTTGTCATGCAAACTGATGAGTTCATTTCCAGAAAAAACCGTCCAAAGCGACTCTTGTAACATATTGTGCTCGATTTATTTGAAAGTTACATTCTGGGCAGCGCGGTTTTCAGTAAACTTCACTTACCCAAATTGATTTGCATGTCGGAATTCTAAAGTTCTCATAATATTTTTTTGGCAATCGGATTTGTTTTTACGTTTTACGCTTTTAGACCCATAAAATACTTAAAATAATGCCGAATCTCGTCCCAGTCATAAAACTGTTCGTCGTTTGTCATTCAGTAATAGTTTGGCTGCGGTCTGCTGGCGCTAAGAACCGTACTGCCGGCAAAAAACCACGTCGCTCGACGACGTTGTTTACACAAACCCTCCTCCCCCCCTCAACAAATATGGAAACAAACTTTCGATACGTAAAACTCTCCCCCATTTTATTACTTAATTGTATTACTGCTTTGTCCCCCTTCCTTATCCCCCTCCCGTGTCCCCTAGAATCTAGATCTCGTCCGTCTCGAAGAGCGAAGACGACGTTTGCCGATCGCACGAAGCCCCAAGATCAAGGTGCACCCAACAAATGGGCGAGATAAAATATGTTGCACTTACTGTCAACCAAGCGGTTTATTCAATATATTTATATGTGACATATTATTTTATTGAAATACCTAGTCCTGTAACCGACTCGGTCCTAAGTCATTCGTTCAGGCAGCCAAATTCAAGTCAGTCGCTACCACTGCTGAAGATTGAGAGTGATGAAATCTGTGTTTTTATCAAAGCTTTTACGTAGATAGGCTATTTGGACATGAAAAGTCCATAACTCACATTGCTCTGCTTCATAGATCATGATAATGCCAGCCGACCAAGCTTGAAACCAGTTACGTAAAACAATGGTATGGTGGCATTTACTACTGTCCTGTGAATTGCTATAAACAATCTTGATCAGACCAAACACATTTTTTCGCAATACAAACTTCAGAACTGAAACTGCTACTGGGCTTCAAAATCAAAGACTTAAAAATGTGAATTTTAACAGTTCTTGTATTATAGCTGTCACCGTCAGGCATTCGAACACATTGTAATTGCACCAAATGATTAAATTATCCCATGCCTACTTATAAGCCTATTGTGTTCATTGATCATTTTTAAATCGCAAAGATCCAGGTAAAAAAGTTTACAACACAGATTGTACCAATAGATATTATATATGAGAGTAAGAAATATAAAATATAACCTATAACACTTTGTCCTCTTTAGGGGACAGGTGTTGAATGGCAATAATGCTTTCTGTTACTGTATGGGCTATATTGTAAAGCCATGTATAGTATATGGCTTCAACTCTAACAACTAGGCGTAATTGGTCCCACAAAGAAAGCATATTCTTCAGTGACATTCGTATAAAGAAGTGCTTGCTACAGCGTACAATGGCTGGACCTCCCAATAGATATCCGCCGAGGACACACAGCAGAAAGGAGTTCACACCCCCGGCAATGTTGTACGTACCTACCTATAGCAGGGAAAGATGATTTCATAAGCTTCCTGGAACCGTTTTTGCTTGTTCTAAAGTCTGTTCGCCTATATGCTTTTCCCCACAAGATTCCCATTTGCAGACTTCAATGGAAATGCTCGTCGTGAAAACTTCTAGAAATAGAAACGTCTAATATTTCGAAAGAAAACTTACGTGTTCTTCTTGCTCCAAATCTCTCTCTCTCTAAGGTACAAGGCGAAAAAGTTGTAAATGGAGTTATGAATACCAGATATTTCCTCTTTTGGTAGATAAAATATCTGATAGCTTAAATACGTTATCGCTTATCACACTGATCTGAACATGGCACGTCAGTCGTCATGAAGCTTTTGGGAAAAGTGTCAACTGTCACTTTTGCTATCATTGCTCTCAAATTTATAAAAACATTTTTTCCATTCCAATATCGTGAAGAATGTCTTTCGTGCACTTATAATAACACCTGATTAATAACCGATACGAGAAAATCAAGATTTGGTTGATAGTTAGCGCTGCGATCTGATGATGGCGACACGTATTTCTTTCAAGCGAGCTGAAGCAAGGCTGAATTTTTCGCGAGAAAGGTGTGAGAAAAGGCTATCGACCTGCTTTAAAGGCCTACGCTTATTGCTATGTAATCACCAGAGGCTATAGACGAGGCAATCATAGGAGACACTCTCAATTACAATATCAACTTTGAAACAATCAAAATCGCCCGGCGAATGTTAATCTAGGAA
Organism: Lednia tumana; assembly: GCA_003287335.1. Classification (NCBI taxonomy): domain Eukaryota; kingdom Metazoa; phylum Arthropoda; class Insecta; order Plecoptera; family Nemouridae; genus Lednia; species Lednia tumana. The sequence goes on along the minus strand of QKMV01004600.1, from coordinate 4,132 downwards.
GCCCACTCGTCGGAGACAAACGACAGCTGCCATGTGGCATGGGCTCAAGCTGCCAGAAATGGGACTTGTGAATTGGGCCAATCTTTTGGCAAAAGTGCGCTTTATAGCAAGCCTTTCTTCATCGTTATAAAAGTTAGGTAAACACTCTTTGTGCGAACATTAACCGCATAACTGTTCTTGTTTGGAGTTCCGGTAATAAATCCAAGGTATAGTTACCACGTATAACGAATAACGATTAACGAGAAGACGCAAATCAATCAGAAATTAGCTCCACCTTCGGTGCAAGATGCAGCCGTAGGTACCTTTCCTCTAATTGACTTCCATCGACGTGTATGTTAATTCAAAGACTGAAATTATCGCATGCCGTCAACGCCGTCCACTTTTATTGAGACGTAAAGATAGGAGATTGGTGTTTTCATCTGCGATAAAACGAGAGGGCAATAGGAAATGGAGGTAGGTGTGAAACACGGCCGTCAGGCGCCGCCTAGACACAATGTGTTTGTGGATCGGGCGGGGAATCTTCCTCGAAGATGTTAAGACGAAAAGGAAGGAAAAAAGCGAGCGCAGAGGCTGGCGCGCGGCGGGCGCGGGGTCTAAACGTTTGGAAGGTGGTATCTTTGCCCGCTTGGCTGCCGAGTGCCGACACCGACAGCCTTCCTTCAGAGTCCGCGGTCCGGCCGACTGATGTTAGTCGTGCATCTCGCGTGCAGTGTGCAGGGACGGCCCGGATAGCAGCGAGCAATCGAGCAATCGAGCAATCGAGGGACGAGGACGAGGACGTCGAAGAGAAGGACGACCCGTCGTCGGGTCGAATCCTCGTGCGTTCGGTCGGCGGTCAGTCAGCGGCAATACGCGGCCTGCAAGGTTCGCCCGAGCGCTGCATCCAGGATTTAACAAAAGTCAACACTCTTTTTTTACCACCCCAGAGATTACGTGGGTATTATGATTGACACATGAACGGTTTGATTGGTGTATTGACGGATGGTGTGAAAATAGCGCCAATTTGATTAAGTTTCATTTTTAATCTTGTCACATCGAAAAGTGATAGTGTTTTTTTGATAAAATCAGTGCTTCGTGGAGATTTTATTAATTAATGTTCACGGGTGTCAATGAATTAATTTCGAATTGTTTATCATAATTGATAAAGTATTCACTCGCAAGTGTCCATCAAAATGTTCATTTTTCCCTACGACTTTTCTAACTGGCTGAAGCGACCTGTAATGCCAAAACATTTCAACAATACGTAGGTAAATAAAGACAAGTGCGATTGCCGGATTGTGGAGTAGATTATCAGCGACGGAAATAGATAAGACGGTAGCCGGTGGGTGGGTTGGCCTGTCTGTCGGTCGGTGCGCCTGAGGTCCGGTTTCGCTTGACGACGGGACGATGACACGTGGATCGACGACGCAGCGTGGGCGTCGGAATGTTTTAGTGCAAATATTACATCAATCACGGGTGTGACGTCACGGTTCGGTAGCAAATAATTACAAATCGCTTCTCACTACCAGGAAACTCGATTGTGTCGAAAAGTTCGAGATAGTTTTGTCTTTTAGTCACAGCCTGCTCGATCGCCGTTCGGAACCTTTGACTCGATGATCGAAGGCGGGAAACTTATCTGAGTATTTTTATGGTAGTTAAAATTCCGGAATATTTAAGTTTCCATGTATCGACTGATGATCGTGTGATTAAGCGAATCTATTAACAATTCTGCGAGGCGAGTCGATGCGTATTTGGGGAAGAATTTGCAGTGCAATAACATCTTTCTTCTGCACTCGGCGGATACGATGGCTGCTGTGCCAGTTGGTGTTCGTCGGGCTGGCTGAGCCAACTATCCCGGCAAGGCGAGCAACCAGCGCCGTCGACGTTGAGAGCACCGTTTCAAGCACAGGCCCAACAACGTCGAATTAAACGGTGCCCCCTCAGGAGCCACAGCCCACGAGTGACAGACACATCGAGTTGTTCGAGTAAATTTAGTTCGCGCAAATCATGAATAACAGTGATTTACCCCGGCGACGAAAGAGTGTGGTAAATTGTTTGTGATTTTAACGCAACAAATTATTTCCCAAAGTGATTTAGTGCGTGCCCCGGCTGAAATAGGCGACAAACTACTCATTAAACGAATGTATGTTTGGCTGGTTGGAGGATAGACGCACTGTTTCGTGGTGTGATTTGTGAAAGAGCCGTCCGGCGAAGACAAGTTTACTCGATCTGGTTTCGCACACCGAAGCCAACTCAATTACTCCCTTGGCAATTACCGCCGCGGCGCCCAGTCGTCTTGAAGCTTCGTCCAAAATACCCGCGTCAAATCGGTAAGTAAAGTAACGACTACGTCTTCGTCAAGGCACCCATTCGCAAACACAACACTGAAACTTATATCTCACACTAAAACACCGATAATTTACTTTCCACACTTTAGCAATTGATAAATAGCGATCACCAACTTGCTTTCAGATAAAGTCTAAGCAGCACTGCACTGTACTAACAAAACAATACATTTTGGAGTGCTCATAGGCGATGTTGCTTGTTAAAGAAACCACATGGTGTTTTGTGGACACTTCAACATGATATCATTGATAACTTGATAAGAAAGGTAATGGCTATCGTCTAGTCGGAAAGCAATTAATATCGTTGAATTCCACAGGTTACGTAAGCCAGGTTCCAACAGAAGTGCACAATAACAATAGATAATATACCGAACCACGTGTTCACATACCTCAACTATTTTCGGAAAGGTATTTAGTACCGTACGCGTTTGCTCTATTTGATGATGCGTGCGAAAGCGTTTATAACAGGTGATTTAACTATGGATTTCAACGAAATTTGTCTGGAAGTGTCGTACCACGATCGTCACAGGAGCATTAGCTCGTTCGTTTCCATAAATCTGACCACGTACAATTAATATCTTCTGGGCGAATCTCCACGTTTCCCACACCCAGCAAAAATGTAGGCCAGATTGTGTACTTTACTACATAATACTAATATTATTGTGATTTTTTGCTGGTAACAATGTCTGATGTCCATGCGTGCAGGGCACCGTCAAAAGATCTCTTCAACGATCAGTCTGCAATGACGGATTGCTTTTAGTCGTCATGTTATATTGGCAGGTAACGCATGTGCCATCGAGTTGTTTGGCAAGCCATTCGTCCAGCTTATGCAAAGTGAGACCACTTATCCAGTATTATTTGCAGTCATCGAACACATACACATGCACACACCGCACGGCTCTCACACACACACACACACACACACACACACATATGACATATACTTCGGTCACGTTTATTGGCTTACGTACGGCTGCATTGAGACCTGACAAATTCGACGGTACCACTCAGACTGCGCTCTTCAAGTCTTTGCGGGTTCGATTTCGAGTTGGCTGTAGACGTAATTGATAGCACGTAGCAATTAGTAATTTGTTTGGTACACAAATACCAGTTTAGAAAGGGTTTTTAAAATACCGCTGTCCATTTAAGTGATAACTTTTTACAAAAAAATGGTTTGTTATAGATTCCGGAAAGTTTCCGTAAAGCTTACAAACATTCTTTGGCACCCTTATGTTGGCGACATCGTGTGATGAAAGAAATGTACGATTTCATCAGAAATTCCTCATTGAATAGAATGTAAATATTGTTACTTTGAGTGATCTGAAGTGAAGGGAGAGGCTCGCATTCTATTTAGGGCACTTACAGTTGTAAAGGTTGCAGACCAATCGTAAAAATCCGTTAACATAACAAGCTGGAGAATAAGCCAGTCACAATATTAGAAAAAACATCAGCTGACAATCCGTCGAGCCAATGAGAAACGTCGAAAAGGGGCGATTTGTTGCAAGAATGTGTGGCCAGCGCGCGCGGACACTCTCGAATGTCGAGCTCGCAAGGATGACCCACAACTACGAACAGACCGCGCGGCTGGTCACGCTGGGATGTAATCCGCCGATTACGGGCTAAATCAAGTGTGAACATTAGGACGGAGTCTCGAGACGGGGTCAGCGCTAGTGGTCAATCGGACATTCATCTTCCTTTTCGTTCAGGCTCTGACGGGATCGGCGAATGCACGGGGAGCATGTGCAGAGGTTCCTGAACTTATTACACTCTTGAAATGCAAACAAGTCGCAATAAAATAATTTATAAAA
>QKMV01004598.1:0-10009 GCA_003287335.1 Lednia tumana | reverse complement strand
ACCCAGTTATTAACAGTTTTTTTTAAAACTATAGTGCTGAAATTAGTCAGGAGATATGAGTCTCAAAAATTTTATAAGCTTTCAGTATAGTTAGCGAAACGTTGGCAGTCTGTTTGTTAGAAGTTCTCAGCAGTGCAACTCATTTACTAACAGTTTTTTTGAAAGCTAGAGCTACAATTAGGCAGAAGACATGAGTCCGAAGAATTAATTAATTAATTAATTCTAAACGTTACGCTAACTGTATCGTATGCTCCATCCGGGGAAATTCGAATGTGAAAAATGTTGGCTACACTTTTCATCATACAGAAAGGTACTTGAACCCAATTTCCGGGTGCCAGAATCAAAACTGCGAAGACTTTAGAATAGGTATCGCGTCATAGCTCGAATTCGTAGCGCATGGCAGTCACAATTTACCGAAGTTTCTGTGACGTTGTTTCGTATACTGATAACCGATGTCACGGCTTTGGTCGAAAAACTTCCAGCTGGTATGATTTCATAATTTTCACTCTTTAGATTTTCGGTATCAAAGTTCATAATGAGTATCCTGGGTTAATTAAATGCATTGATCTGAAGACAATAGAGGAAAATAAAATGAGGAGTACCATTTACGATTGCCTATTTAGTTTGCGTCAAAGAGCACACCAGCTTTTACGTAGCGTCCAATCTTAAGTCTTCGCAGATTTGATTCTAGCTTTCCGGATAGCTTGTCTCTGACGCTTCACCACCGGTCAGATGATTGTAAACGATTTCACAAAACCAATCTATAACACAAGCACAGCCCACATGTCATATCGAGAGAAAGACATGCCCCTCGGCTGCTGCTAAAACCAGTCGGCGAGTAAAACGTCGTTCTAGAATAATCAAACGAATTAAGTCACGTGTAATCCAGCGTGTAGAGAATTAAGTGCATCATCCTGCCATTGGCCATTGGCCTTTGAGCTTGATTCCTGATAAACCACTTGAGAGAAGACATCTTGAAAGACAAGGAAAACATCTTGACTAGGAAAGCGTTGCTAGTTTAATCATGATGAGCGCGACGACATCTGTGGAGAAAGCATAAGGCAAAGGTCTCTGAGACATGTTCGACGGCCACTTGTGCTGGAACACATTGAATCGTACTTAGTGAAAGAAAAGAATTAGAAGGTGAAATGCTTTCACTGCCAGATATGATTGAGACTTTTACATAACTGCTGTAATTCAATGTTAAGGTTAACGCTGTTAATCTGGCCATGAAATGAACGGTGTCTTTTGAAATAGTACTGGGTGAGATTTTGACGAAGTTTTTATTTTTCACTCTTTGAGTGACCATACGGTACGCGTTCTTATAGTTAGCTCATCTCTTAAATCCTTTGTGATCCTTTGAAAGGTATTAACATTTATGCGCGTAAAGAAATAACGCAAAAATACTTAGGTCCCTTTAACAGTAACACAAGCAGATTATTTTCATTAACGACTGGACCTTAGCTCTACCAAAAAGTAGTTTTGTGTTTTTACACCTACCTTCATATTGTAATCATACATTATATCCAGAGTTGGGAAGAAACTTTTACAAAAGAACGCGTACCAGTAAAGCGTTCCGTTTTAGGTAACTCAGTTCCTTTTTGGTTCATTTTTTTAACCAGTAACTTAAGTACGGTATCGAGTACTTTTAATGGGTAACGGGAACTAACACGTTAGTTACTTTTCTAGGTCCTTTTGTAGCATACTGTATGTTGCCAGTCACTGGCTCAAATTAGTTAATGTAGGTAGATATTCCCTTTCAGAAAACTCCTAGTATACAGTTATTTTGGTGTTTCAATAATGTTTGGCTTATGACAATGAATAAACTTTAAAGCCAAATACACGGCTATTTATAATTTTAAGAATATTAAAATCATATTATTAAAATCCTCTAGTAAGCAGGTATTTTTGAAGTGATTTTAATATTCTTAAAATGGCTTTTGTTTCCTCATAATCCCAGCATTACTGCTTGTAAGTAAAAAATAACTTTTAAAAGTAACTTGAAGGAACTAGTTCCAAATGGGTAACTTTTCAGTTCCTTTTGTGGTCAGGTAACTTATCAGATAACTAGTTCCTTTTAAAAGCAAGTAACTTGCTCATGTCAACATAACAAATAGAATAATGAGACAAAAAGATCTTGTTGTTTGAGTTTGCGGTAGCGCTCTTCGCTATACCGCAAACTCAAACAACATCAACAACGCCTCTCAAAGCCTTCGATCATCCAAAAAGATCTTGGTCGTGATCTTGGCAAGATCATGGCCGGATGACAAGAATTACACATGGATAGTCGTTAACACGGCTAGTTTGATGTGAAGAGTATGAATATTAAATATCACTTCAAAAATGCCTGCCTGTTCAAGGACTCGATCCCCGTATCGCCGGTTTTCATTACCGTTGCTCTTCCATCTGAGCTAAACAGGATACGATATTTTTTAAGTGAATGAATATATACGAACGGTTTGGCGTGCATGGATACACCGGTTCTCGTGAGATCACCGAAGTGAAGCAACATTGCGGTGGACCAGAGGTTGGATGGGTGACCATTCACACAAAGGTCCATTTCTGTTCGGGAGAGAGGCTGGAGGGTTTTGAAGTTAGTGTGACAGATTCACTCCACTTGCAATCCACCTCTCGACAGTACGGATTAGTAAAGGAATCCCATGCTGTTCGAGTTGTACCGTCCTTCGGAAGGGACGTTAAGCTGTGGTCCCCTTGGTGCTTTTCGACAGGAGTAGGCTACGTGCCGGCACTGGGTTTCCCCTCGTACCTGTTAGGTTCATCATCACCCTCATTATCACCCTATCATACACCGACGCCAATAGACCAGTGCCACAGGGCCAGTTGTCAACACAGTGCGTTGTTAAACACCACTATAAACTAAAAATAATAATCTATATGAGTGATGGATCACACAAGGAGATTTTGAACCAAGAGGGCTTTGACGTCATTCAATGATCGCTCTGGAACAAGTGATGCTATGCAGCAATCACAATCTAACCAACTCGACTAACTTCCAAACACCTGGGATACTTACTCGTGTTATTATTATTAATTATTTATTGTAACAGGTAAAAAAAAACCCACAAGTGCAATATAATAAAAACATTAAATAAAATCTGTACCAAAAGTCAACATACTATCACAGTCTTGTATTTAAAATTTAAAATGCACTTATGCGTTTGTCTATTGTTTTAAAATGACTAGATTTTTTACCGTATCTTTAAAATCTTTCAAAGATGAAAAGTTGATGTCCAGATCACTAAAATGTGCACTTAAAATGTTATATGTAGACTGGAGGCGATTGATGCATGAGTTTTTTAAAATATCAATCCTGCTACTTGTGCTACTATCCCTAAAGCCACCGTCGCAAAATTGAATTGCTTGTGCATTTTTACCCCACGAATATTCAAAATACCGAAAAACACCGCCAGTAAAAGTGTTATTCAGCGAGCTGCACACGTTGGACAAATTTTGATCCCCGTATGCAGAATTGATTGACACTGCAATCATACATATTTGTCCATATTTTGTCGAAATGTCACATGTTTCCTTCAGCACCTCGTGCTGATTGTAGGAAGTTAGTGATCGGCTAATGTTGATCTCTTGTAATCGGACAGTAAGTTGAGAAATCAATTGCGCTTGCATCAAATTTAGGCCATTGAACTGTGATTCCGAGCAGTGGGCAGAAAAAATGAAATTTGTCCAAGCCAATAAATGAGAAGGTTTACGGCCGTGTTAAGATCTGGATATTCCCAACTTTTGACGGTAATACGAGAGAAAAAATTAAAAATTCAGAAACTAATAAATACCAGAAACATGAATTTGGTCTTTCAATGAGGTCTGTTGGTAATGCTGATTTTTCAGATATAAAAAAAGTGATGGAACCTTGTATACGTAACAAAATATACGACTATCTAAGAAGAGTGCGTTTCCAGCGAGCAGTATTATCCCGAGAACAATTTTGGGCAGTAGCTCTGGAATACCATCTTGTATAACGCCGAATACTGGAAAAAGAAAGTCGGTGCCACTGTTGCGATCACAAACAGGGTGACGCTGTAAAGCAACCAGACGCCCGATATCTTGAACCCTCTGGAAGCGGAGAATGTGAACGGTGCCAAGCAGAGAGCTTTTGATGTGTAATAGATCGGTCTAACCGAGGAGTATAAGTCCATCTTGACAGTAGACAGTAAGTACCAAGATCCACGATGTGTGTGCTTTTCGCGCAATAATATCTAAGAAATGAAATTATAGATATTCCAGCATGATTTGGTCGGTCACCTTGGAAAATTCGGCCATTATCTTAATTGAATATTGATTCGATATTGTGTGCATGACTTATCATTAATGTGAAATTATTTAATATGTATACGAGAACAACAATTTGTTGTAGACATAATGAAAATGACAATGCGTTAGTAATTAGAAGACCCCTAAATAATACGAAGATTGCACTTTATAGAACGGAAGTGAATTTTAGAAGCTGCTCGAAATGTGGCTAATGAAACGTTTTCCACATTTACACACATTGGTCCACCTGTCAATGCAGCTCGTAGACAAGTCGCTCCATATAAAGATAGCAGCTATTTTAATCCGATGTAACTCTGTTAGGTCATCAATATCAATTTGGAAGAAGGAACTAGAAGCAATTGTGATGGAAGGTGTGGCCAAAATGATTTGACTCCCAAGGTTGCTAAAAACATGTAAATCATTAACAGAATCGTGAGCCTTTTTTTCTAGCACACGCATTTTAATTGAAATACCTTGAGAATCACCGAATATTTTACAAGACCCTGCTGCGGCTTATTGATAGTTTTTTTGCTAACATACGTATCTCAGTATTGGCATCACACTGAATTGCTAACGTGCGATTAATTTTACAAATCGTAAAAGACATCATGCTATTAATAATTTTGCTTTTGTATGTTGTGGCGCACATCAAACGGTTCTTCAAATGATTTAAAATCAATTCTCATTTCTCTACGAAATTATTCACAGTGCTCATTTTTTCCGCATCACCCAATATTCGTATCGATATGTAAACATTTCAATACAACCCGTAGGGCAAGCTCTTTGCTTTATGCAAAGATCTCCTTACTTCTAAGGTCTCTCAGCTTGTATTATTTATAGTATAGGATTTTACGCGTGGCTGATTACGGCACTAAGCGCCATAACAATGCCAAAACCATTTTTCGTGTTCAGTTCTTCGGTTTCTTGATAGCACGTAACGATAATTGCTTGCAGGGTTTTTGTTGTTCGGCTTCTAGAGTCGTGTGGACGCAGCTGTCTGTTGCGTGTGGACTTTGGCCAGAAATTTGCGGACATGACCAAAAGGACTGCGATAAATGCCCAAGTAGTTGGTTCCAGAGAGAACGTACTTGGCATTTCGGAGCATCGACAAGATCCTTATGTAGAGTCTTTGACTTATTCATCAATTGTATGGATAGACCAGTCTAGAGTCCAGTAAGTGTCAATGTTGTAACCAAATGCCAACTACAGTACCAACGTCAGACTAGTATGCTTCATTATTGTGATGCATGAAACGAAGAAAATGTAACCTAGCCCTCCCACTTTAGCTGCAATAAATCAGAGAAGAAAATTACATGTTATATAACATTTCGCCCATCAGCCGTGATAGGAGACGCGAAGGAAGACGAGAGTTAGGCGTGGTGGACCCCCGTCCAGCGGCCAGCTGAAAATCCCTAACGACAGCTTCCATGGAAGAACAACCTATATCGATCGCTAATTCTCAACACACCATCTTCAAACTAAACATACAAATCGTAACGCTCTTCCCAATTCGTAGCTATAAGTCGTTCTTGCACGCAACCAGAATAGTATATTTTCTGGGCGTTAGAATTTGCCTCAGTTCTGATTCGCTCTTGGCCAAGGACGCATGAAAAAAAAACAAAGAACAATATGCTAATAACATCGTTTGTTAGCAAAAAACCTAGCATCCTTGTGTTTTTATCGAATTTTTCTGAGAGTATAAAATCAGAGTGAACCACGAGAGCAAGCATCAGTCTTCTGCAGTAAGATAGCTCCAACAAACCAATCAACATGTTCAAAATCGTAAGTACTCTATATCTCAATTATTTCGGCTTTCCAGAGCTCTAATTTTCAAGATAAAATATATTTAGAGATTAAAGCTCGTGTGACGTGATTGTTTATGCTGAGTGTTGACACCGACTTGGTTGAAATATTAATTTAGACGCTACGGTGCCAATGCTATTCCATGAAATTTATTTTTGTTTCAATGTTAAATTCATTAAATGATTTCAAAAACCACCAGCACTGCTAGTTGAAGTTCAAGAAATGGGGATGCAGAAATTGTATTGAATTCTGGTAATGTCAAAGTATTTTCATGTCTGGATTTTTTATTACTCCAACTCCATGAAAATGGAGGCGATAGGTTGGAGTAGGTTTTGGAGTAGGTTTTTACAGAAAGTAATAATATTTTTTCTGGACGTTCAGCCAAGTGGTGTAGCTTTCAAAATTAAACAACCTGATGGAAAAAGATAAAAAATGTATATTGACTTCTGATCTAATTCAAATTTCCCTCATTTCCAGATTGCCCTCATCTTCGCCGTTCTGGCTGTGGCTTCGGCCCAGTACTTGGCTAGCCCGTACAGCGCGTACACGTCTGTCGGTGGAGCCTATGGTGGAGCCTACTACGGCGGAGCTTATGCTGCTGGAGCATACCCCTATGCCAGCGCCTATGGCGCGGGAGCCTACGCCGCTGTGCCTTATGCGTACACCGGATACAACGGAGCTTACTACGGTTAGAAGCTGATGATTGACGAACCTGGCTATTCTCTCTAGACATCGGTGCGCTTTGCAATATGCTAAATCCAAACATTTTCGGCATACATCAAAAAAATAAATTTTCGATTCTTTTATAAATTATGCTTTGTATACTTTCTTTGTCCTGATTCATCACCGTTCCTGATTCCTGTCTCCTCATAAAATCGCCTAGGTTTTTAGTCAATTCGAAATTTCTCTAGAGTTTAAATAGCGTAGTGATAAATTAGAGGGTGATACCACTTTGAACAGGCCCCGAAAGAGATTCTTTTAGATAAAAGAATACAAAAATGTGATTTTTTGTAAAGCCAAACAAAGGGTCAAAGGAGCTAAACTAACTGACGAATAATTGTTCGCGCAATAATTGTCAACTAAGATGCTTTCAAAAAACTGTTAGTAAATGTGTAAAATTCTATGGCATTCTATATAATTTCCTTGGATAGCATTGCGTTTGTTTGGATTCCATTCCATCTCGTCGCACTGTAAGGAAATTAAGAGAATCCGAGTACCCTGCATTGCAATCTGTCCATCAATCTAAGGCAGAAGACATGAGTCTTAAGAATTTAATAACAATTAGATTCTATTAATTTTATGAACTAAAATTCCTGTTCAGCACACTGGTACTCGTTATTCAGTGCGTGTGCTTTACGTGTGCGTGTAGCAATCGTTAGTATGGTCATAATGTCTAGGCAGATCTGACGAAAACAAACATAATTTTCGTACAAGCCGTTTAAAGTGGAGGTGCCATGATCGAAAATAATGGAGGTGCCATGTTCAATCCAGTTGACCCAAGAAGACTCCGAGCCAATGAAGAGTAACATACACTCTATTTACTGGAAGAGCATATTTTTCCGCCAGGGACGCTAGAGCAGTTAGCACAGGAAGGTATGGCTAGAAAGCCAATTTTGTAGTTGTAACGCAGTATGATCTCTCACAGTATAGACGTGACGTCTATTTAAATATCTAAATGATTGGTCTACAGACTTCCAGCGACAAGTGGTTATTATTATAATACTAACTAATCAATAGGTATCTTCTATACCGGTCAGTTTCGTTTATTTTTTGTTGAAGCATGTTTTCGACAACATGATTATATTCCGCGTACACAAAAGATTAGGAATGCATATATAATTGCTTACAAGTTGCAGAACTAATAGCAAAAACTCGGATTAGTCTAGTCACTATAAAACGTGTTATGCAGCACAGTAGTCGAGAACCGAGCGGTACCGAGCAAGGTAGCTGAACGGCTATCCCGTCTCGGATATTGTTGGTTCCATTCCAGCAAATGTCGAACAGTTCCTCCACCAAAATGGTGCGGCTGCCTCTTTTCCAGCCCCCGTTTACTTTCCTGACCCGTCCAATCAAAATGCATGCAGACATTTAGAGCGTGTATGTTTTCCAGAAAAAAATGTGGCACATCAAAAGAGAATAGATGGTAACGGGATTCGCATTTAATGTACGAATATTCATTCGCTGACTAGTGTGCGAGAGCCGATCACCGTGTACTGTGTGTACGACGTATCCAATAATAGCAAAGAAACATTTTGTGACGTACCCTAATGGTGCAGGTACCCACTAAATGAAAATTTTCATGTGAACTTGAATACATCATAATTGTCAAAGATGGCATTCCAAAAATATTTGAGAAATCATATTAATTTATACAATCTTCGAGATTTCGGCCGGCGCGTGCGGCGACTCAATCGACGCAAGAATAGCACAGGAGAATACAAAAAAATGGGACAAAATACCTTTATTAAAGTTTATTAATCCGTTTATTGTGGCTAAAATAATACACGACTTAAAATAATGAAAAAACGTTCTAGATGCCAGGAAGATGGGCTTTTATGCCACTGGTCAAGATTTTTTTCTGAGCATAGGTGCTCTAAGATCCCATGGATCGAAAAAGCTCTACGGCCATTCTCTTAAGGAAAACTATTTTTGAATGGATCTAGTTAAAAAATTGTCGCTTTCGACAATTAATTCTTGGGCTCGTTATGGACAATGTTATTTTACCTCACAAAAGTCCTAGCTTAAGAGTATTTATTGATAAATAATTATTGGATTAGCATGTAAATACCACTTTACTGTATATGAAACGTATTTGCATCACTGTTTATTCATAAAGTACTTCAGGACAAAATAGGAGCGCAAAATACTGGGGGCTCTAATGACACGAATTATTTCATGATTTGAGCAGGCTGGTAATACATCAATTCTTGAAACAATTACTTCTAGGATCACCACGGCTGATCAACGCAGAAACCTGGGAAGGATGCGTTTCTTTACGTTTCCTACACAAGCTTATAAGACCGACCTTACTTCATTCATTTTTGTCTATATTATTCCACTGTTATTTTTCCCAGCTGGATTTTCGTCGCAGAGTATTAGGTGTAACCTTCTGAGCGTATTTTTACGCCAAGGCTAGACAAACACGAAATATATCCTAATATCTGCATTGTTTCATGCTACTTGAACACGCCTTGCACTACGAGCTTACTTGCCATGACAAAATCTTCGGTTGTTGTTGGGGAATAAAAGGCGAGTGCTTCGATTAATACGGCACCAGTTTTCTTCAATCAAGACAGCTCCAACAAACCAACCAACATGTTCAAAATCGTGAGTACAGCTTACTTATATATATAATTCAAGCTGAAAAAATTCCTACTTGAGCTTGCTAACGTAAATATTTGGCTCCTTAAATTTTAACGAACAGTACAAAATATCAAGCACTATCGTTCAATTTTTCCCTAAATATCAAACTTTTCCTTCCTCTTCTTCTAATTATACTTTTTTCTTATTTCCTTACAGTGACACTAACGTACGCAAACCAGGCTAAATTCCATATTCAGTTGAAGCCCGGCTTCTATAAAATTAGAATTAACGTAATTTTAAGCAACAAGTAATATTTGGTCAATTCCTCCCTAATATCTCATTCGTCTCATTTTCTACAACCAAATGTTCCCCTTGACAAGGATTAAACTATTTAAAGCCAAATATTCTTAAAATGTTCCTCTTATTTCCAGATTGCCCTGATCTTCGCCGTTCTGGCTGTGGCTTCGGCCCAGAACTTGGCTAGCCCGTACAGCGCCTACAGGTCTGTCGGTGGAGCCTATGGTGGAGCCTACTACGGTGGAGCTTATGCTGCTGGAGCATACCCCTATGCCAGCGGATACGCCGCGGGAGCCTACTCTCCCTACGCGTACTCTTC
>QKMV01004597.1:0-10013 GCA_003287335.1 Lednia tumana | reverse complement strand
CTGCCTGTGGTATTCTCCAGCAACTGGCAGCTATCTCTTTCTATGTAGTCAGCTATCTCTCTCTACTTGCCGTAGGAGGTTTGGCATTGGCATTACACTTCTTTGTAAGCCTTATTCTATGGCTTAATCCAGAGTCAATAAGGACTTTTTAAAATGAAACCCCTTAGAAAAGCATAGCACACACGATTTTGATCGTCTCTGGAATGACTTTTTGAATGTGGTCTATTTGAGATCAGCTTGACCGTAAATATGGTGGCATTTGTGCATTTACCCAGCTGGCAGTGATCCTCGTGCAAGTTTCCTATCGGCAGACACGATTGGGAAGGAGATCCCCACGATTCAATCGCCGCGGGGTCCAGGAATAAGTGTCTACGACACCGCTAGGCGTTCACATTATTACACCTTGGATGGACGCCGGCTGGCACTTGGGGCTAGTTGACCTTGCCGATCTCCACCTTGCGTTGCAGCGCACGCAGCGAGTGGTAGAGCATGGAGTCGACGAGGCCGGCCACCGTGAAAACTCCACCGACGATGGCGCACACGTTGGTGGCAAAGTGGCCGAATGATCTGCGACGAAAAGAACGAGCACGTTTGCGTTAAACCGGCTTGCGGTGTGGTGGACGGAGTTATTAAATATGTAAATTCTTGTTACCATAACGTTTCCAAGACCTACACGGTCAAATTTGAAGCTCGCTATGGCAAAAATGCACTGCTGGAAACATGCTAAGCATGTTGGGTCCAAATCTGTGTTGGTTTTTTTATTTCCCCACACATCAATACGTGTAAAATTCAAGTGTTTGATCACAAAAAATACAAGGAATGTTGCTTTACAATGCACTTTGTATTACCAGCCTTGTTCAATGCTTTTTTTGACCAATTCAGCAAGTTTTTTTACAGTCGGTACGACAACCTCTAGTGTGATAAGCTTATAAAAATTTACGTGTAGCCTTTTTAGTAGGAGAGGCGTGCAAACAATGGTTTTTTAAGCCAAACTTCGAACTCGAAGCGAACCTTTCTTGAACATTTCAGGAAAAAGAAGGTTGCTGCTGAATCCAAAAGGTATTGCCACTGGGAAGAAAATGACTTGGACTGGACATTCTGGGGCTGCAAATTTTCAATAAATTTCGACTTTGAAATATTGCATGAAATATGACGCGTGCTCTTTGAAAAATCAGCAGAAATTTCCTGCAAACTAAATTGCAAAGATTAAAATGAGCTGCTATCAGTTTCATTTCTTAGTTGACAAAAAAAAAACAGCCCACAGTTGTGCCAGGGCCCGTAGTCAATACAGTGCGTCGTTTAACACCACATAATAAAAATAACGGTAACAATAGTAATAATGTTAAAGATGCTTTGCTTGTTCACTAACACAAATAAAGAGAGGCACTGGCAATAAATCACCGAAATAGAATCTACGTCCAAACCAGGTTACCTGGTTCTCTCGGTGTACTTGACCATCATCGGTGCCAGCTCGTAGCTGAAGAAGACACCCGGCATGCCCGATTCCCCCGTGTTGGCTGACACGGACTGCAATCGCACAAACATGGGGTCAGAGATGCGTTAGCCCAGGTAGCTCTCACACGAACCCCGACCCCTCTCCAGGCGTTTTTGTGGCCAAGGAAACACTCTCGTAATTCCAGACACACATTTAAAACATTTTAGATCGAATAAGCGCAATGTTATACATTTCAAAAAAACTGGTTTGAAGACTGGGGTTGAAAAGCTTCTGCAGAACAGACAGTAAATGCTTTTTTACTCAAAAGAGGTAGACAGCATAGTTTGCAAAATGCTGGGAAAGTATTAACAAATTTCTTAGCATTAAAATAAAATTTGTTAATAATTTTCCGAAGTGCAATGTTAATCACTTGATAGTCACATTAGGTAGGTACTATTATAGTCCACACTAAGATCTTACAGAAATTAGTAGCTATCACTGTCTGTTACCAATATCAACTGTAGGCTTCTGAAAACTCTAAATAGCTCACTAACAGTGGGGTTACTAAAGTCAACAGCTCTTTTAAGTCTTAATGTACATGAGCATTGCATCGTTCTCAATTCTGTGCAAGTGGATGGTGCTAAAAATCTTCCAAACCATGGCTGGTAATGTGTTTAAAAAGAAGCAAGAATTATTTGTGACACTGATATACCAACTGATAAAAACACAAAGGTACATATCTAATCCCCACCTTACCTACTTAATATCTAAAATTGCTATTATTTTACCAAATCAGAAATAACGTATGCTGGTAAGCAGACCGTTCCATACTGGACATATGACCATTTGACAGCAATCTGTGATAATTTCTACTACTGACCTTCTGGTGGCGTGTGACTGAGAATTGGTTTGTCTGTAGCACTTGGCCATCTCGACGGACGTAGGTCGTCGGCACGATCTTCACGTAATACTGGAACATCATCGCCCCTGAAAGCCCATTGGGTTGGGATCAATCTCTGCAGTGAACCTCTGACCGCAGAACAGGTTTCTAGGACGTTGTGACTTTTGCAGTTTTTAATAATACTTTTGTAAAAATTTAACTCGATCGGCTTCCTCACAAAACGCAGATATTTTCGGCAGTTTGCATTTCCGTCCATCAGACATTTTGCTTCGGCTGCAGAATTTCTTCAAATAAACAGTTGCTTGCTGGGTCGATTATAAATTAATAGTTTATCACTCAAACAATCCTTCGATTGTACAACTGCTTTCATATTTCATGGAATTCATTCCTATTATTTACCAAAGTAAAAAAAATAATTCCATTTGCCACAACACTTTAAAATTGGATCCCGCCGTGGTGACCTCCAGAGTCAGCTGTTTCCATTAAAGTTCCAAAATCCAACGTCAGTCTCTTAGAACATAACCTCAAAAGGAATCTTATCGTCAAAAGGAAACACATTTTGCTTACAGCGCTCCGAGATAATTATCTCGCCTGGAATTAGAGGGACACTTGCTATTTTAGAGTCCACATTTTTCGTAAGTTGATGTACAGAATCTCACAGGAGGGAAGGATTAACATCAGGATTTGATTGGAATTGCTGATTCTTACCCTAATCTCAAAGTAAATTATACACCATAATACCCTAACCCTTTTGTCTGTTTTAACAGAATGTATGGAAGGAAAACCCACCCACAAACTCGACATCAGCTCTGACATAAATGAATCTAGATCCTAGCTCCTAGATAGAAACTCGTCATTCTTTCACAAGTTGGTTTCTCCGCAGACTAACAATGCCAGTGCCCATGGGACCGGGCTTCCAAACTGGACCCAGCTGCTTTGACCGCATGAAGATGGGCTTCACTATCGGCTTCTGTGTAGGCCTCGCATCAGGAGCCCTCTTCGGGGGGTTCTCGGCGCTCAGGTAACCACTTGCCACGGAACACTATGTCACGTAGTATTTTTCATGACTCCCGAACAACTTGACTTCTGGTGCTTACAACCTTTTGTCCGAAAGCCGCTAGCCATTAGAACTACATATTTACGCTATGATGATCACTAGCATATCACTAACTGAACTTCATAACATTGTTAAAAAGCACTTACTAGAGTAAAATTAAGCTGTCAACCTTCCAATGCCAAGTTTCTGAACATGACTGAAAACTAAAAAATGTTGCAGGTACCTTCAAATTTCACATATTCTTATTATTAATTAAAAGTAGCAATTCCATGATCAGAATTTCTGGAATTTAAAATTCATGCCCTTGTTCTCTATAAGGAAAAGTCCAATCCCTAAAGAAACCCCCCTGTACTGATTTACAAAGAGTGATGTTTTTTGTAAATTTCTACTAATACCCCATTCGGATGGAAATAATTGACTTTCTACTTTGGTAAGGCTTGAGCTACCTGGATTTAAGCTAGACGTTTGGGACTGATGTTACAGGTACGGGCTTCGAGGGAGAGAGCTGGTCAACAACGTCGGCAAGACAATGCTTCAGGGCGGCGGTACGTTTGGCACCTTTATGGCTATTGGTACAGGCATCCGCTGCTAGCCAGTTCCACTGACCAAATACCATCTCCGGTAGCTACGCTGTTCTAGAAGTCCCACGATTTAACACGACAATGTCGTGTGAAACCCGATTGCCAAATTGAAAGTGTTATTAATCACGTTTCTTTTGCCGATGGCTCCTCGTACGTTTAGGTTTATGGAAATAATTTCTCTGTGTTTAGTAACAACAAATTAGGTAATGCTTTGGTGGACAGTGTATTGATTATATTGCTTTGACACTGTTGTTTTTTTTAAACTGTACAATAATAAACAAAGCCACTGCGGCACACTTGCAAATCTTCTAGTAAATTGTTAGCCCCAATTGTTGTTCCTTTACCAGTGATCCCTAGGCCGCAGGGTAATTTCTGTACACCACGGCACCATTCACCACCGTGTGGCCAGAGCTAGCTAGCTACCAAGCTCTCTTGGATTACATTTTAATACCAAAACGGAATTGATCGAAATGGCTAATTCGGCGTCGTGTAACATCACGAAAAGTCTTGTAAAATTAAAATAACTCGATGACAATTGTCTATCCAGAATGTACATTATAAAAGTTTCAAGTAGGTAAAGGTGAGGTGGTTCTAAAAACAACTGACTTGGAATAGTTCAACATGAGCAGAGAGTTGTCGTGTGTAGCTTACGTGCATGAAAAAGTAGTTTGATAACGTAATTTATTTTAGAGCCAAAGTGTGACTCGTCTGTCCTCTTTCCACCTCACCTTCTCTAGAAACTTGCATGAAATTTCACGGAGGACGCTACCAAAAGGATGCCACCCAACGGTGTTCCTAGGTTTTGTCTCCTGAAAAAGTCTAGTTCAAATTGGACCAGTTCTTAATATCGCCAAAACAATATGCCGACAATATTAAGTTCGCTACTTAGGGCCAGTTTTTCAGTGGTCCGTTAAATATAAATAATGGTCCATTAGAAAGAGAATTAAGACACCTGATTGGCTGTTGCCATGGTAATAACAAGTTAACGGACCGTCAGGTTCTTAACGGGTCACTGAAAAACCGGTCCTTATTCTATTAGCAACTGGTAGACACTATAATTACCTAAGCTTCTTAAAAATAAACAAATACAATGCAACAAATGCCGGCCGTAAAAAATTCTTTAGACTCATGTCTAGTTCTTAATCTTAGCACTATTTTTCAAATAAACTTTCACAACCTAGGTAATAATGCTAAGAAGTCCACCAAAAGCTTCCCAAGCAAGCCTTCTTAGCAGTTTTACCCAGTTTTTTCAGCAGTTCTTTTGAACACCTACCTTCTTTGGCTGTGACAACCGTGCCGTCGATGGGGTTGGTCACCCCGGCGATGTCCCCGCCGAACGACAGGTGGCGGATGTGATGCGTGGTGTTGAACGCCGCCGAAGAGAACGGCTGCACGTCGTGAACTGCCGACACGTGTTTGTTGTCATGGCACCGCAGTGCATCGTTTACAGCAGCCTTATTCAAATCCTTGCACCAACGTTTCACTGGCTTTATCTTATATTCCTTAGCTTGTTCCCTTTTGTTGTTGTTGTTGTTCCCTTGTTAGCTTGTTCTTGTTGTTGTTGTAAAATTTCCTACGTGTAGATTGAAAATTATTGGGCCAATTCCATTGTTGAGCTTGATAAATTAGGGGAATTTTAAAGTCACGTGATGATATAAGCTAATTTCAATCGTAGTTTTATCAAAACTGTGTTACACCTAAAATTTTGCTTCGAACTTGCTAATTAGGGTTAAGCATATGTCTCGGGGTCCAGTAGGAACCATTTCACGGAATGGACTAGGAGTTTAATAAGCCCGGCTTTTAGTCTATAGTTTGTCTATGCCAGCACTCCTATTTCTGTCGAAATTTTAAATTCATCATTTACATGAACTAAGAAACAGAATGAGACATTGCCTTTGATAAATCGAAGTTTTTAAATAAAAACTGTCGCAAAGTTTTCCTGATATCTAGTTAAAGAGTCTGGAATGTCCTATAAATTTCTTCGAAGCTGTTACCTGCTTACTGTTAAGCTGTAATGCTTAAAATACACTATTTTTTTATTGTTTTTTTGCCTGATTAAGGGCCGGTTTTACAACTTTTCTTAACCATGAGTTAAGAGATACTCCTCAGAAACAAAATACATTCCGTGCATGAGATTGGCTGTTGCCATGGCGATACCAATTTAATCCAATGAACAACTCTTAACTGGGAGTTCAGAAAATTTGTAAAACTGGCCATAACTAAAACAACCCTACATTGAAGCAACAAACAACAAAATGTTTGGGCATCAAATCTACCTCGTTAGGCCTAATGGCTCAGCATGGGTGCTTTGCGGCCCATTTACAACCAACTTTGCAGTAACTTTAACGTAGAATTAGCAGGAAGCAAAAGTTTGGTACATACATCTCCGTAAGACAGTCTACAAAAAACGTAGTGACGTATACTTAACTCAAACGTATTATTTGACCAAGTCAAACGTCACATTTACGGATAAATTTTAACGTAGGAGAGAGCCAAACAGGTTTTCGCCTTTCGGGAAATGAAATCTATGCTGCAAATCCAGAGGATCAGAGAGTTTAGCGGCTTCTTGAATTAAAACCAGCTGTCGAGGCTGGCAACGGACAGGAGCGATTTGATTGGTCCAGCATAAGGCACTAGAAATGAACGTGGACATCATTGCGTAACGTAACTTCGTGCGTTAAGTGAACGGCTCAGCTGGTTGTGAATGGGCCTTTACCAGGTATCCCTGTGCAGGTTAAGTTTCAACCGCTCTACGGTACTGGCTGGCCCAAAAACGTTGCCTGTGGAAGGAAAATAGGACCTATGTTGCCAAGCCGGTCACTCACCATGCACGTGGTTGATGGAGAAACTTTGGCCTGGCGCAATGTGGAAACTGCCGCCCACCTGCGAACCGAACGGGCAAAACTGCTTTCAAAAAAAATGTTTACTTAACTGGATATTACTAATAAATTCCCAACGTTTTGCAAACTGTTCATGACTTGAAGAATATTAATATCACTTCAAATATACCTGCCTCCTCAAGGACTCGAACCCCAGACCTACAGACTTACATGGTCATTGCTCTACCAACTGAGCTAACTACTAACTACCAACTACCAACTACCGACTAACTACCAACTAAGCAGGGTATGCTATTTCAGAAGTGAATTAATACATATGTGTTAATAGGAAACACATTTCAAAGATTGCTCTCTCCAACAGCACTATTTCAAAGCCTTTTGGTTCAAATTCTCCTTGTGAGATCTCCCACTAATATGTATAAGTAGACACGTAAATAAGTAGACATGTGTCTTCAGAATTGTATGGGCAACACTTTTGACGACTGGGGTTACTGCTTACTAGGTACTACATAAGAAGTAGTTCGATTTGAGATCTGAAGTATCTAGAAAGTTACCAAACGTATGATAAGATAAAGGTTTTACTTACGTGATAATGGTGCCAAAAGCCTGGATAATATATTTTGAGAGGAAATATAAGTGAGTGCACTCTTTGCAAGACAAATGTTGGGTAGTAGATTTGTTCCAAAAGTGACCTGGATTCCAAAAAAATCCGTTTCCTCTATCTCTCCACATGAAGAAAGCAGATGCTGAAATGTCAAAAACAACATTTCTCTGCGCTTACAATTTTTTTCTGTTGGTAAGTAGCACCTCCTTTTTACTCCAATCCACAACAAAGTATTCCAGCCTTTTGTTACTCATCATCCATATTTCAACCCATATCAAAACAAACTAAGCACTGCTTAGTACAGACCTAACATCTGCAATCAGGTCTATTTTGTGCCGCTTGTTCAATAGCCGATTAAGAAATGAACAGTTCGTTATCCAAAAATCCCTCCATCTGATTCGCTGTTGCCATGGTGATAACAAGTTAACGGGCTGTTCTTAACCCACTATTGAACAACCGGTCCTTAGTATTTTTTCTTCAAGCAAACTTGTTTCGTTTTGATTTGTGCTGAGAAGTTCCATGGTAGAAGGTAGGTGTATCGGTGGTGGACAAGGTTTCTCTTACCCGATTCACTTCTATGTAGCCGTAGATTTGACAGGCTTCAGTGAAGGCAGCGCGCAGTTTGTGTGCGTACCGTTCAGATTTGCACTGCGAGACAGACTCCAGGTCACCGGGGAAGGCCCACTTTTTGGCCCGATATGCCTCTCGCACTTGCTCACAAGTGTCACAGCATCTGCGGAAACGTTTCCTCGATATATCTAAACAGCCTCAAATTGAGCATTTACGAGGGTCCTTTGGAGCGATTTAGGGAAAAATATTCAGATATGGCCTCCGAATAGGCCAATTTTTTTCTTTCATCTCCAACTCTATCTTACTATCATAGACTATCTTTAACGGTAGAGCCAAAGGTATACAAAATGTTTTTTGCACGTCATATTTCAAGGGTGGTATTCAGGAGCTTTAATCGTTAAACGGCCCTACGAGCAGAACACATTTCAGCTGTCCTTCGGCGAGCGTGGCAGGCAGTGACTTACTTGAGTGTTGGGCTTTCGGCACCGTAGCAACTTCCACACTCGGGGACCGCCGTTGCGTTTGACGCCACGCGCACTGTCGATGCGCCCACGTCTGGAAAACACGTCCCTTTAGGTTCCGTTCTCGACATGTTTCGTCGTAAGGCCCATGCTTTAACAATGCGAGCAGCACGGGAAAACTTCCCAGGACCAATTTATGACAAGTAAATGCTAACTGAACCTTTAAAAATATCCTATGATAGTGAGCAAGAGAGTTGCAGGTAAAGTGTAATTAAGGTTTCTCGCAAAAATCGTGTTTGGGAGCATATTTCGGCTTTTTTGGCCTCAATATTGCAAAACGCTAGCGAGAGACCTAAGGTACACTTTTATTCACAACTCTCTTACTTACTACCACAGACGATCTTAAGCGTCGGAGTCAGCATTTGTCGAGAAAACTTGGTCTAAATGAATAAAGAGGTAGAGGTCGGGCCCTTCTTCATACCTAGCGTTGATACGTGAAAATTTTGACAAAAATATCTTTTATTTTTGCCTGCTAATATTTGGCAGAGTTGGTTTGGGAAGAAAAATTAACACTAGATGCTGTACACTAGCCGTGATAATGCAGCGTAATGTTCCGGATTCACTTCTGTTGACATTATGGCTACATGATGTTGTCTTTCAATTTTATACTAAGTTCAGTTTTTTAAGCCCAAGCATCGAAAGCAACACTGACAGCGTTTACTTAGCGCGGTGCAGATCCTTGTGGATAGTTGCCAAGGATGTTTTTTTTACGCAGGGACGTGAGTAAAAATCAATCAAAATATCCATTTGAAAATTTTCACATGTTGATGTAAGTGTTGAAAATTGCCAACATTGGCGGTGGCTATCTCATTACAGGTTGAGCACTCTGCTCGAGGCAAGCACAACAAAACGTAGGAAACGGACAAATCTAGAATAAACTCACCCTCCTTCTTGGGCTCCTCGATGGGAACCAAAGCAAGGTCGAGCCTTCTCTTGAACACGTTGTGGTCGATTTGGAGGTGCTGCTCTCCCGTGGTGTCCATTGCATCCAATACCAAGACTGCAAGAAGAAGGTGGGCGTCAGAAGTACAACAATCACCCTGTCACTTATGAGGTGGGCAATGTAACATTGGTTGTGCTTAAAGTGGCTGTAACCCACAAAAAAATCACTTTTAAATGGTCGTTAGTTTGGAATTTAGAGGCACAAAGAAAAGCCAGAGAAAAAATGGTCAAACACTTCATTTCTCAGCTGTGATGCTCAAGTCGAAATCTCCCGCAAGAAACCACGCACGGAATTGCTCATGTAGCAATCAGAGTGTAGACTTCAGTTTGGCTAGGTAAAGGTACCGTACAATACAAACCACAGGAAAAACTAACCATACGTGTTTTTTTCCTGTGTATTTGATTGCGGTTTACATGCCAAACAGCTATTCTGATTTAAGTGAAGTTCTTAAGGTCGACGCACAATTGACATAAACATAAGCATTAGCACAAGCATAACGCATAAGAAAGTTAAACACATCGAAGCATATGGAACTACCCACAATTGACATAAGCCCAACAT
>QKMV01004595.1:0-10014 GCA_003287335.1 Lednia tumana | reverse complement strand
CCAATTACACGGCTAGTAATAATTTTAAGAATATTAAAATCACTTCAAAAATACCTGCTTACTCGAGGAAATGAACCGCGGACCTTTTGCTAACATGGCAACTGCTCTCCCGCTGAGCTAAGCAGGTATTTAAGCGAGTAAGTAAGCGAGTAAGCAGGTATTTTTGAAGTGATTTTAATATTCTTAAAAGTAATAACATTACTTGCAGCAAAATAACTTTCAGTGAAATTTATTTTCCTATCTGTTTTATTTTAATTCAAGGGCTTTTGTTAATTAAATGTGAATAGCAAAAGAGGCGTATGCAATCACGATGTCGTACTTCGATGCGATAAAAGTCTTGTTTTCAAGTTTTGTCATGATTATTTGAGACCAGTGCGTTTAAATAACGGTTGACGCTGAGTGAATCGGCCGCCTCAAGGCAAAGAATGCCCCACGGAGCGATTGAGATTCAATTGAAATCATGGCCTTCGTCATGCGGTGCCTTGCTTTCAATAACGATATTGGATGGGAAATTACCGCGACCGAAGGTGTATGCTTGTTGTAAAGATATCTACAAATCAAACCATGAAAACGCCACATTACATTTAACTTCACGATTCACAACTCTCATTAAACAATATACTAATTAATGTTTACGATCAAACACGAAAAAACTAGGATAGGACATTGTAAAAACGTATTTATGATTGATTGAAATCTTTGAGTGTACTGTAGGATAAGTATAGACAAGCAGTTCGGGAAATGAATGCCTCCATGTCAATAAAGTAGCTATATATATACATATATAATGGCCTATAATAACAAACCACGTGTATTATAACGAACTAGAGGGCGGAGTTGATTAGCAGTTATAATTATCATGCTTGCAAGCTGTCTTCATTTGAGCTTGTAAGTGTAGGAAAATTTCTTTAGCAGTGCTTTGACGGTTTTGGAGATAGCGTGTTTAGTTATATTTTTGGTTCTTTCATGTATGGAGAAAATCGTAAGAATATTAGTAGTTACTTGTTGTGCAAATAGTCTCGTCACGGAATGTTCAAAATCACAACTTCCAGTTTTTCTGTTCTGAAGGATCACAAGCCACGCCAGATTGTGTACCTGTGCTTAAATCGGGAAGCCCACTCAGTTTCGATGATAGTACAGTCTATACCGTGCGAGAGCATACTGCGAATTACATCCACAAAATAGGCTCCCTAGCCATACCACCCCGCGTTAATTGCCACTATGGCACCTGGCGGAAAAGTATGCTCTCTCAGTAAATAGAGTGTAGCAGGTTATTTTGATTGTTGGTCTGACCTCAGGTCATCTAAGACTATTCCAGGCACATGCTGGGAGCCTGGGATAGCATAACTTTCTCTATCAAAGATCAAGCCGTTTTCGGCGGGCGAGAACAGCTCCTTTCCCCAATTTCTGACTATTCCAGGCACGTCAGCTTTAGAGCCCATGGTAATCTTCGCAAAAAGGTCCTGGAGGTCAATTGTTCTGGTAATGGTTTGCGTGATTTCTACCAGTCACAAGGCGGCCAGTCTAGCCAAATGCTAGGATATTGAGCAGTATAGCCTAGCTGCTAGGGTGTGTGTCTTGCAATCAGTAGGCCTCAGGTTAGATCGTGGTGACCAGTTCTCCTGGTTGTGGTTTTCTATAATTTCCCACAACTATTTCACGCAAATTCTGGGATATTTTCTCTACCAAAAGGGCATGGTTGTCACATTACCACCTCCTGTACCATTCTTGATCCTACAGCTAACTGCTTGCAGCTTGGAAGCTTGTGCGGCCTTCCCGAAGAAGAAGAAGAAGAAGAAGAAGAAGGGGAAGAGAAAATGAAAGGACACGGTTATCTTCTTACCATCGCCCTGACCCCTTTCCCATTCCTGATCCATAGCCTACTCTTCCCAAAGTGCGAAAAACCCCATCTCTATTACCTAATGAATAAAATGCCATTGCGTCGTGAATTTATTTTAGTTGCATGCGTTACTTTTAATGTTCGTGTTTCCCTATAAGTTCAAGCGACAAATCTTTCTATCCTCTTTATTGGTCTAACATGGCACCTAGCAGGCATTGGCAGCACCTAGTCATAATATCAGGCAGGCGCATCGAGTCGTGATGTTCGTGATCAGGGCATGCAGTCGTGGCCGTAGCTCGCAGATCAACATTTAATTTGTTGCATTTAATGCACATATTGTTCGATCAGGGGGAAACAAATGGGCCACTTTTGTAATAGGCCATCAAAAGCATACTCTGTAATTGGAGTAAGTTTTTAACAAAGACCATTGAAAGTTGTCAGTAATTTAATTTGTTTCTGAAAAACCTTTTGGGGTTTTCCGTAAAAAACGAACGCATATCGTGCTAAATGCTTGCACAATCCTTTGTCAACCCCTGTGATGTGAATTGTGTATCGTAACTTTTGCATCTACTGGCAATCGAAATAGCGTGCATCATTTTAAATGTTTGCCATTTGGAAAAAGACGCGGAAAGGTTACAAATGTAGACATTGTCTCTAGTAAGCCAACAAGAATGTGTGGCGAGATTACCAGTCGATGCCATTGTCTTGCTAGGGTGATATTTCTTGTGCATTATTGTATCTTCTTTTTATGAATAAAAATCATATTAGAACTAGATTCGTTCATTCAAGCGCTAGCATATCTACTTGGCATTGTTCCGTGACCCGCGTACCGATTTGATTTATTTGTCTGCGTGCCCGTTTGGCGAGATGTCTAGATCAGTTTCAATAAAAATAGGTGATAAGCCATCAGACGGCATGTTAATAGGGCAAGTTACAGAAGTTACCGAAGTGTTTGAATAATTTTATCACTTGCCTGTGTTCGTGCCTGTGCAGATCAGGAGATAAAACTAGCCGCAGGAAAGATGATATTAAAATGTTAAGGGCACCTTCGGCTCTTAGATGTAACTCTTCAGAGACGCCCTAAGATCTCGCAATGCAATGACATCAACATAATGAGTTCCATATTGCACAAACAGTGGAGAGAAGATCTGAAATCTCTCGTTTGCGGTTTGATTGATCTCAACGCCGAACGCGCCGATAGTACTTAGTACTTACAGGAATCTGCACGAAGGAACCATTGTTGAGCACGGGATGTGAGAACAGAGGTACGACTGGCACCGAGTTGTTTTTGATGAAGATTGGTCCCTGGATAGGTGTCACTGCCGGCAGCGGCGTGTGCCGGTATTCTGGTGGCAGCTCCGCTACATCATCATCCTCGTAGCTGTAATCGTCAAAGTCATCATCGTAGTCCAGTACGGCGTGAAGAGTGGTTTTTGCCGACTGTGACGGACTATCTGAGATCCTTGTGTAGCCAGGAGGATTCGAAGGTGGAGATTGTTCTGGCTTTTTTGGTGACGGTGAGAAACTAGCTGGATTTGGAGGGTAATTATCCTCTTTCTTCGGTGGAGGATATCCCTGTGAATTGGAAGTGTACCCTTCCTGTGTTTTCTGTGGTGGGTATCCCTGAGGATTAGACGGATAGGGCTCCCGTTTCTTTTGTGGAGGATACCCTTGAGGTATCGACGGATATTGCTCTTGTTTCCGTTGAGGCGCTCCGTTACTTCGATCACTTCTATAGTTGTCGTTATTAGTGAAATAGTTTTGCTGCCTGTTCAGAGCTGGGGGATGCTGAGGCTGTTGGTTCCTGTACGGGTCGTTGTTGACCGATCGCCGTGGGGTGGTGGCTGTCTTCCGCGAGGGTGCCGCCGGGGGTGGTGCGAGCTGGTATGTCTGCCGTCCCCCGAGGTGTTGTGGCAGCGCGGGTGGCAGCGGCGGCGATCGCTCGTAGAATAGCGAGTTGACGGCGGGGGCAGTGTTGTACCCCGGTAGGCCTGCCAGAAACGGCGTCGCGGGCGCCCCGACGCCACCGAACGGAAGGCTATAATTCAATATCGACATCGTCCGAGTTTCCAATTTTCTACACAGTTGTCAATCACTCGCGGAGAATGTCAAATTTTACAATATATTTTAATATACTTCACGGTTATATAAATATGATTCACGCAAACACAGTAATATGATACATAAACACACGAAACTCAACGAGCTTCACGCTGGACATCGAAAAAGTCACATTCACACACACAGTTACAATTAGTAAACGACTTCCAGTTGATTCACGTCGTGGATCATCACAAGAAAGAGAATCGTCTTGTCGAAAAGTGGACGGCGTTGACTGTCATCACCGGAAACGCGGTTGGTACCGTACCGGTGTCGAGCTACTCTGTCGAGCAACTGCGACAAGCGTCTGCGTCGTTGAGCGGCCCACAGACTTCTGCCCTCCGAGTCTGAGTCTGATACCGTCAATGGTCCAGCTTCTGGCTCTAGTTGTTGTTGCTGCTGCTGCTGCTGCTGCTGCTGCTGCTGCCGTGTGCCCACCGTTTGCCAGAGAGATGGATGGCCTCTAGCAAGTTCCAACAATAGAGCCCACAAACAGTCGTGAAAGGTAAAGGTATGGACTATGGAGCAACAAGACTCGATAGGAGAGAGGGTCATGTGATTGAAGGAGGGGGAGCAAAGATTTAGTTCACAATTACGCATTAGCATAATATTATCTCTTTCTCTCTCTTATATACAGATATTACCATATATAACTTTCTCTTTCCATGTTTGATCACAAATATGAAAAATGCTTGTTCATATAGTGGAGCACATCTTAGTCTTCCTGGTGAATTTCGTCACCGTTTCTCAGATTGACGCTAATTTTTGATTGATGCAGTCTAAAAAGATTATCGTTTTAAATTTTGCAAGATACTCCGCGGGGTTATTTTACGACACAAATAGCTATCTCGCTTTATTTCCCTTTGTTTTTGTTTCTTTACTTGCAATTGCATCATGTCCACAAGAAACAGTCCCTGCTAGAGGAACTCCTCCAAAGAGGTTCACGCGGAGGTGAGGCTTGGTATAAACTATCTATTTTATGCAACTGCCATAAAAATTTATTGTTGTGAATGATATATTTATTATTCACGAAGCTGTAATTTAATTTAGTCCTCCTGCAGCAAATCTCGAAGCGAGCGTCACAAGTCTACGAACTTCTTTCCAATGCAGGTTCATTTTCAAAGTCGTTCTAATTGCTCCTGGCCAAATCCAAAATCGTGGCGAACGAATTACAAACAATACATTAGATATACGGTGATTATGTCTGGTGTATATCTGGTGGTTATATCTGGTGCACTTGGCAAAGTGCACTTCGTTGATAGTTAACTAAAAAGTCAGATCAAAGTTGTTATACAAACGCCTATTGAATGGTGATCAGCTGATCGACATTGCATCATATGATCTCGTGGTCCGATGCAATGGACTGGCTATAACGGAACATCACCGTCATCCACAGAGCGGTACATCTTTACTATTTTTACCGATGCTTTTCGATGCGACGTGGTTTGAAAAATACCAATGCACATTTGCAGCTCGAGGACACGTGTAGGTATAACGCAGAAGATTGGGCAGCAACATGGTAGCAGCATGCTTTACTAAACAATTCAGTTTTGGTGTTTTATTTCTCATTATGTCGGACAGAGGACTGAAACCGTTTGATTTTTCGGTTTGGATTTACCAAACGGTTTGGCATGCTGGATACACCGGTTCTCGTGAGATCAACGAAGTTAAACAACATTGCGGTGGACCAAAGGTTGGATGGGGGACCATTCCTACCAAGGTCCATATCTGTTCGGAAGAGAGGCTGGAGGGTTTGAAGTTAGTGCGAAAGCTTCAATCTCCTTGCAATCCACGTCTCGAAAGTACGGATTAGTGGAGGAATCCCGTTCGAGTTGTACCGTACTTCGAAAGGGACGTTCAGCGGTGGTCCCCTTGGTGCTTTTCGACAGGAGTATTCTACGTGCCGGCACCGGGTTTCCCCTCTTCCCTGTCAGGTTCATCATCATCCTCATTATCACCCTATCATTCACCGACACCAATAGACCAGAGCCACAGGGCCAGTTGTCAATACAGTGCGTCGTTAAACACCATAAAAAAGTTTCTATTTTTGTTCTTGATAGCTGGTTTTTTGGTTCGGTCTCAGCTTTCAGGTTCGTTCTTTTTTTCTGAAAAAAAAAATATGAAAACCACTTAACAGTGCGTAAACCAGATTAGTTTTGACTTTGAAAACATTGAATTTTGTGGGGCGAGGAATTTTTGTTGCCTATCTGGGACTTTCTGGCGACACAACGGACTTTTCTAGATAGTCTAGATAGATATTTTTAGTCAATCATAGCGTTTCGTGATTTACGCAAGATTTCATTTATTTTTTGGATAAAAGAAGAACCAAGTATGGCAAGAAGTACCTAGAAGTGCCAAGAAGTATGGCAATAATTACCCTTCAGAATATTTCATGAATGAACTTACAGGATGTGTAGGAGTTTAACTAATGCTTCCTAAGTTTGGTTGCAGATGAATGCCTATGCAAATGTAACGATTTATCATCACGATGGTAATGAATTAGCAGTCGCATTCCCCACGAAATTATGTCACATATTCAGGACAGAGTATAACATTCACAGTGTGCAATACTAGCACAAGGGCCCGCGATGGATATATCACGTATTATTCATGTAGTAGGTACATTAAAATCTGCATAAAATGTCCATAAACCATGTGCGCAATCTGTACGAACATGGTGGAAATCCCTGCTAGAGCAATTGCTCGAGTGTGGCAGATTGATATCACTGCAGTGTTTGTCCTCGTAACAAGGATTCAAACCAGAAGATGACGAGCACCTATTTAGCAGCAATGTATTATTTGCATGCGGAAGACATCGTCCGCGGTTTGTCCTTTCAGTCTCTGCAAATATTTGGTCGCATGTCGCATTCGATGAGTGATGGCCGTTGCAATATTTCTTCATTATGTGCTAGTTTTGATTCAAAAATGTTTCGATTTTCTTGGAAAGTTTGTGTTTAGGTACTATGAATCTTAACTTGAAACGATGAATATTTAAAGCGGGGGATTTTGAAATAGTGATATCATCACTCATTTTTATTGCAGTACCAGTCATAACTTTATTTCAAAGGTTTAAAAACTGTGCAAATGCTCGGAGATAGAGACTGTAATGACTTCTGTGGGTTACTCTTCGTTGACTTTACATCGCCCGGGGCGCAAGGCGATGAACCAACATCTCGTGATTTTACCAATCGTGAAAATAATTGTGTGTAGACTTTTGCGCGGGATAACTTCATAATTGCAGATGTATTTGACGAAATATGACACAAATCAATAATAACTAGCCATGCTCTTTGTTTCTTACATAAAGGTTATGATCTTCGAGACCATGACAACGAATGTGCGATTGTTTGCTTGAATACGTGGTCAATAAAATGTGGTGTCTAGAAATTACGTGTCATCAAGGCTGGATCATTTACAGTTTCCACGATTTAATTAAGCCTCGCGTCAGGGATTCGAATATACATCCCCTCAAGTCACCATCTGCACAAAAAAAAATACGTGCAAGTATTATTATGTGCAGTTTTTGGAAAAAAAAAACATGCAAATATGCAGAATGGTCTGACGTTCGCCTTATTAAAATCGGAATAATTGAGATCGTTTTTCGGAATTCGTTGGCCACGGAAGCAGGATACGTTTCAGGATGTTTGACAGTATCCCTTTATTTCTTTTGCTATAAAGATTTTTTTGCATTCGTTTTTACTGCCGTTGACCGCAATAGCAATTCAGATAAAATTAGCATATATAGAAATGAAAGCTTTATATAAGATAATGATAGTAGACATTTCTACTCTGTGGTGACTTTTTCCAAACGGATCCAGTTAAAAAAAACATGTTCCAAAAATAGTTAGACGCCCAGCAAGATTGCCGATTGACGCTGATCTCCAAACATAAGTTATCACATTTCTCTGACCGGACTTGGCGAACACATTTTCACAGCCTTCCTTCGAGCTAAATGGATTTGATCTGCTTAATTAAGCAAGTGGTATTTTCATGTGTTAATTAATTCAGCCATTCATTCTTGATCAATTGTGTTCTTAAACAAATAAACAATGCCGTACGTTAGGCGCGGTAAAACTTCTGAAAACCACTTGTCAAACCAGCTGTGACAAATATCTCAACTCTTTCATCTGACACATTTGTCAGAAATCTATCGACATCATTCAAACCCAATCAACAAAAATGCAATATTAATAACAGCCACACCTATTAACACACATGGTTATTAAGCT
This sequence comes from Lednia tumana, assembly GCA_003287335.1. Lineage (NCBI taxonomy): Eukaryota > Metazoa > Arthropoda > Insecta > Plecoptera > Nemouridae > Lednia > Lednia tumana. The sequence goes on along the minus strand of QKMV01004595.1, from coordinate 1,845 downwards.
ATTGGTTATCACATGGAAGATCATCGATACTTCTCAAGGTTGATTAAATTCTTAATTTCAATTCAAGGGAGCAAAATCGTTTTCCTAGAAGTACAATCAGATATTTTGTGCCCATGTCCAGTACACACCAATGTCAATTGTCAAGCGAGCGTGTGTCAAGCAAGTTAAAACGAGCATGTGACAGCTGACGGCTTTGGGCGACGTGCACAGACCACAAATATTACTCGTTATTCGATCGTGTTCTGTATTACACCAACGAATGATCGAATTAGCAATCTAACAAAATACAATACGGGATACCACAGTCTGCCTGGGATGCCTCCTTCGCTTTCCTTCCATCAATTGCGTTCTGGTTAAGCTCCCATCTAGGAAAGCTAAGTTCTCACTTTTATGAACATTATTACTTTACTAATACGAACAGACCACTGGGATAACACAAAAAGACCCAAAGGGGCACTGTGCCGCAGCCAACAAAGTAGAACTACGTCAGCTGTCACTATTTCATGACCATCTCACTTGTTTTTAAAAAAACTGTTAATAACTGGGTTAAAACTGGGTTAACTCACTTGTTCTTCGTACAAAATAGAATACTACCTATACTTCTTCTAATGACTTGTTAAATACGTGTTGAAGCGAGTGATGTGATGATTTTCTACTGTTTCCAGGGTGCAATTGATTGATGGGCGCAACGTGGATACGGGCATAGTTCTACGTCAAAAAGTCATCAGAATACAAACCGACTATCGTATCTACCGGCTATGCTGCAGAATCTTAGCGAGCGTTAATTTTCAACCAAACAAAAAGTGGATTCGAACCCGCGACCGCTGTAACAGTATTCAACGACGCTACACACATTCTACGAATACATATAGAGATTATCAGCATTTAGCAGGGTGCTAATCATCCAAGCTGCTATATGACTACGCGCCGGTACACTTCTAGAGCATGGCCTTTATGAAAAAAACTCTTCGCTAGAAATGTACTAGCTTTTGGGATATGGTTACGCATTACACGTCCCCAAAAGGGCTGGCATGGCCTATGCTTTTGGTGTTAATTGACACTAGCGCACGCAGCAAACAAGTATTTTCTTAAAAAACGACGCGATACTTTATAGTTATCGGGTATCAAATACTGGCTTCTGGCTCACAGGCTCGTCTTTTTAACTGAGCGATCGAGCGATAGCGAGCGAAGCGTCTCCGATCAACGAGTATGACACTTACGTTAATTGTTTGCTCGTTTCCTGGCACTGTATAGCCCTAGACATCTGTCCTATTTCAGCATAGAGTTATATAGAATTTGAAAAAGATCGGCCGATTAATTTTGTATGAAAAATGATTAAAAATCCACATTTTCTCCTAAAATTACGGTGGAGCACAGTTTGAAATTCTGACAAGGGTGGTCAGCCTTCGAGGAGCTCAGACGTAGATTTGCTCATTTACCGTCCCCCGACAGCTGATGTCAACCGGCCTGATGAATGGTTGTCCCCATCCTCCGTTCGCTCATCTAAAGCGTTCATGCATGCTTAGTGTCTTCTTAAGTATCAGTAGAATTTGGAGATAGTTTGGAGATAGGTTCGTACACGTAGAAGACAGTTACTTGAGGATAGCTATCAAACGTTGTGAAAATAACCGTAAAACGTCAATATTTTATTTGCCAGAAGCGAGGTTCGATTCCTTTTCCAACTCCCGTCGAGCCTTCCCAGCACCATCCTGCTGACTGCAGATATCGCACGTGGGTTTGTCTCATCTTAGCATGACTTTGTGGTGCATTCGTACAAAAATAAGTACTGGGGCGGTCAAAAAAGATTGTAAATTTTCCACCCCCCCCCCCCCCCCCCCCCCCCCC
>QKMV01004593.1:0-10017 GCA_003287335.1 Lednia tumana | reverse complement strand
CAATAGACCAGTGCCACAGGGCCAGTTGTCAATACAGTGCGTTGTTAAACACCGACGCTAATAGACCAGTGCCACAGAGCCAGCTGCCAATACAGTGCGTCGTTAAGCACCGACGCCAATAGACCAGTGCCACAGGGCCAGTAGCCAATACAGTGCGTCGTTAAACACCGACGCCAATAGACCAGTGCCACAGGGCCAGTAGCCAATACAGTGCGTCGTTAAACACCGACGCCAATAGACCAGTGCCACAAGGCCAGTTGTCAATAAAGTGCGTTGTTAAACACCAACGCCAATAGACCAGGGCCACAGGGCCAGTTGTCAATGCAGTGCGTTGTTAAACACCACATAATCAAGTCAGCCTCGCCGAGTTGCTTCACCCCGGTATGATCAAAGAGTGCTCGATAATTTTACGAATAATCAAATCACTTCAAAAATACCTGCTTACTCGAGGACTATAACCCCGGACCTTTTGCTTACCGGGCAAATGCTCTACCACTGAGCTAAAGGTCAAGCTAAAGCAAAAAAGTCCGGGGTTCAAGTCCTCGAGTAAGCAGTTATTTTTGAAGTGGTTTTAATATTCCAAAAATCATAACTAGCCGTGTATTTGGCTTTAAAAGTTTAATCCTCGTCAGTGCTCGATAGGCTTATGGCGGAGGCGACGTCATTGGATGCTTCCGTGCCAGATGTGCGTTGAGGTGCGCCCTGTGTTTGGCACGGTACGCACACAGGGTGCACCTGAACGCCGGCTCTTTGCCACACTCGTAGTTGAGGTGCAGCTGCAAGCTCGCCTGCAGGTGGTAACTGCGCTCGCACTTGCGACACTGGAACGGTTTGGAAATCATCCGACCGCGGTGGAAGTAGAGAGGTGCTGCGACGCGTCCGGAGGTTTCTGAAAGGAGGCGGCTGAGTGTCAGTGATAATCGATGGGGTTTGACGGGCTGACTGGAGGCCGGAAAACCCTGAAATTAAGGCCGTGTTTTCGAAAAAAACTGTTAGTAAATGGGTTTCACTGCTGGGAACTTCTAACCAACAAACTGGCAACGTTTCGCTAACTATTTTGAAAGCTTTTTCGGGGCGATTGTCCGATTGTAACAGCGGGGCGGTTGTTTGTTAGAAGTTCTCAGAAGTTAAACCCATTTATTAACGGTTTTTTTTTTTAACTAGTGCTGAAATTAGGCAGAAGGCATGAGTCTCAAGGATTTAATAAGGCCGTGTTGTTTATTCGTGCCATGGTAATCATGAGTTGACGCAATCTTGCAATGCTAAAAATGTTTATGGCTATATGAAACGAGACTTTACGTATTAAATAACTAAGGGGCTTATAAAATGACCACTTCCCCGGTCCTCTTAAAATACATTCATCCATAAGAGCAAAGGGAATCAGTAACCAAAAAAACTGTTAGTAAATGGGTTTAACTGCTGAGAACTTCTAACAAACAAACTGCCAACGTTTCGCTAACTATACTCAGTTTGTTTGTTAGAAGTTCTCAGCAGTGAAACCCATTTAATCACAGTTTTTTTGAAAACTAGTGCTGAGATTAGGCAGAAGACACGAGTCTTAAGAATTTAATAAGGAATCAGTTACCATTCAGAGAGCCATGGAAGTGGTAAGCTTATACATTTATTTGTTCATTCGTCGTTTTCATGGCAGTAAATGTATAAACACACACGTTTTTATAAACGTCACACTGTTTTTAAACTGGTGCCTTTGACTAGCCGCAAGCCTCAGCTTGCCTCATTACCATTTAGTGTTTGTATTTTGTACCGCAATATGTCTTTTCGAAATTGACTTTTGTCCAACTGCCCTTCATTATTACATTGATTTCTTGGAAATCATATTTATTTACCTGCTGTGGGCTTCATTGTATTTACATGAGTTGTGTTAAATAAATATTTGAATTAACTCCCTTTCTTTTGATTCCAAGAATGAACTGTTTTCAAAATTGAGGAAAATGAAAGACAGATGATGTTAGAAAACAATAAACTTGGAGTCACTCCAACTAAGATTCTAAAAAACCAGCTATGCCGGAACAGATCACCTAAAAGTGAACTAATTGTGAACTAATGTTCGGAGGCTGAAATATATATATAGTGAAAAAGAAATAATAGTGAAATAACTTTGGTGCCAAATGGTGTAAAGCAAAATGTTTTGAGTCAAGCGCTAAGAACCTTTGACTCAGTACATAGACGTCCACCAGTCTGCCACCAGTACGGTGGGTCGTCCTATCAGTTTGAAATACAGGAAAATGGAAAAAGGAGCCGTTTGTGGTTTGTAAGAAAGGAGTTCTTGCGATCTTAGACATCGCTACACATAGCAAAATGGAGAATTGTCGTTTATTTTTGCCGTATCAAAATGTACATGTTTTTTCGTACTCTCGGGAAAAATCGAGAGCATTCAGCTGATATGGCAGTAGTCATAAGACTAGGTTACGACAGCCATTCGATACAAGAAGATGTCGGAATCTTTGCTCGATACTCTCTTTGAGAGGATTTTTGCTTAGCTTTCTATTCCAACAGAGATGTTAGCACTACACAAAAAACAGCTGATCAACCTTCGAAGCCCTGTTTCAAGTTCAAAACCTCGTGAACGGAGCAATGATGGAGCGAAAGCGTGAACTCTTTTCACAATAAAAATATACCAAAGTCTCTACTTCAGGCATGAAATGACCAAATCCACTGGACTGATTGACGTGCGCTTAAATACCAATAAGAAAAGTGTCCACTCTTATGATATATAAATATTCTTTGTTAAACGTAGGTTTTAAGGGCCAATTTTATTGAATTTTACACGGTTTCCCACGGCTGTGCTATGATTTAAAATATTCATTTTTCAACGTTTAAAAGTGAACGATTTTGTTTTTAACTCCAATCCAAAAGATGGAGCGAACTCCATCGAAACGTTGAAAAATGAATAATTTAAATGAGAAACCGTGGAAAACCGTATAAAAATATATTAATTTCTGTTGAGACTTGTATTTTTCTCCCAATATAGGTTACATTATCCAATGATAGTTTCTACATACAAGGAACTCCGACACGCCTTGTAAAGCAATATCCAGGCAACGCCAATCTGTTGTGTTCATACTCTGCAAGTTTTCTTTGAGTGTGCACTCACACACACATTCACTTTGCCGCGTGCTTGGCCGATATGTGCACTTGCAAGTGCGACCTGTACTTGCTGCGATGTCTGCAAAACGGGCACTGGAACTGGGCATCCTTGCCGCACTCGAAAGTCACGTGGCGAGTCAAGTGGCCGCGGTTTCGGTAACTCTTGGAGCAGTTGGCGCATTGAAACGGTTTCACTATCAGCTGGCCCCGCGAGTAGCACAGGGAGATTCCCGACGACGCTGCAATGAGATGCACCGTGTCAGAGCTAGATACGGAATTTTCACAGCATCCAGAATGCATTCGCTCTACTACACACGGATGGAAAGTTCTTTCAGGATCATACATGTAGATTTACTTTAAATATATATATGTGTGTGTTAATAACTGGGTCTCACTGGCAAGAACTTCTAACAAACAAACTCTCGCTAAGAATATTAAATCACTTCAAAAGTACCTGCTTACTCGAGGACTTGAACCCCTGAATATTCTTAAAATTATACCTAGCCGTGTATCTGGCTTTAATGTTTAATCCTTGTCAAACTCCCGCTAGTTTGTTAGCAGTTTGTTGTTAGATGTTATGTTCGTTAGAAATTCTTGGCACTGATACCAGTTATTGACAGTTTTTTTCTAAACTAGTGCTAAGATTAAGAAGAAGACATGCGTCTTAAGTAATTAATGGTTTAACTGTTCATGTGTGCCCTTTTTGGTGAAGTTATTTCGCTTTTAAACACACATCATTTGTCAGAATTTTAGCAGGCATAGGAAATTACTAGAAGTGATGTCACTGGATAGGTTCGGGCATGCTTGATACTTAATCGCGCCAATAGGAAGCTTGGCTTGACATGAAACCCTGGAAACAGCTTATCGCAACATTTAAAATACGTCACTGAACAGGCCGGACGAAAGCGGGCGTTTTTTGAGCAATCAAAAAGCGGCCATTTTGAAAGGCAGCAGTGATCACCTTAATAAGATCGTTGAAAAGAAAAAAAGCATGCTCTTATTTAACGCTGAACACAATATAAAGACACAAATCTGTAATGCATATTCCCTACTGGTTCGGTTTTTGTATTCAAGTCGTAATATCATGTCAAACATCTACATTTTAACATGAATGTAACCATTCCACTATCTGAAATTATTTCTAATAAACTTCAATCACCATTGTGTTCGTATGTGCACAACTCACGACAGTTCAAACCCATCCGTGCGGTTAAAAAATGTGTCAAATCAAATGTTCGTTTCTACTTAAGACTCTCAAGTAGGTACCACTCATGGAATATGAAGTGCAGGCACACATCTTTGTACATCTCTGCTGGTTCTACCGTACTGTGATAGTAAGCGAGAGATCTGGAGATGAAAGAAGAAACAAAATCTTTTCGAAGGCCGTTTTTAAATATTTTGCCCCAAAAAGCACAAAAGGGCCGTACGTAAATGGTTTGTTTAACACGAAAAATAAAATGGAAACACGATTTTTTGAAGTTAGCAATAATAATTCTTAATTCATTTGCGCAGTTCGAATAACTCGTTTTTGATGCAAGGAAATTCCTTTTTTTTTTCGACCCCTAATTGAGTTAATTATACAAGTAAACATTTTCAAGTCAACTTAAAACTGAAACCAAAATCAAATGAAACTCGCAATGAATTAGCAATACGTACCCATCTAATCTTACGGCAAAGAAGAAGAGAATACTCGAATGAGAAGAATAATAAGAAGAATAGAAGAATAGAGGTTAAAGTACCCGTTAAATTCAACACATTCAGGCATAGGTTCTCAAAGTTATTCTCTTCTTCTCTTCGACTTCATAACCACCGTTGAATTTCCGATTATGAGTATCAGACACGGGGAAAAAATTTGAGTGGGATCATTGTTGATGACATTTGCGAAGATCAAACGAGTTTATCAGTTCGAAGTTGGTCACCGTGAGAGACACTTCATTACGTTTTGAACACTAGCGCTCTCAGCGAAGTCGTATGTTCTTCAAAAGTATCGAGTGCACTTCGTACTAAATCGATCACACACGGAAAGAAAACGAAGACAGCTGGGAGTCGAAATGACTTTCAAGATGAAATTGCAGGCACGAATCGCTGAACGATGATTCCATTGGGTTACTCGAGATGGCGGACGAATTCTCGGATATTGGAGATGAGGTCGATTACTTTCTTGTTCGTAGAGCCTTTACGGTTGCTCTTATTCCTCACGCTTTTCGAAGCCAGTGGTGGATTGATTTTCATAATGCATCTGTAACAATGGTTTTCGGTTGAAGTTTAGAGCTTCTTGATATATACTGTTGGTGCATTCAGTTTCTATTCAAATGCCAACATGTTTTGAACAGAGATCGCCTGGCTGTAGCTGCCGTGCATTAACACGGTGAGCCACGCAAGAAACCATAATCAGATAAACTCTGTATAACCCTGCTGACTGGTCAATGAAAATAGCTTGTCGACGAAAGCTAGCGAGAGAATTGTTGACAACAAATTAAACCATGTCTATTCCAAAGCCCATGTTTCACGTTGTTTTCTTTTCTCAATGTGAATTTAGTCGCAGCTGAAAAAACACACCCAATTTTCCGTTCATTTTACGTGCTGCAGTCAAAAGACAACAAACTTGGTTCATTCAATTGAGAATTCAACGGGCTTCCTTACAAAATGTATTTCAAATTTCTAATTTCGTTACTTTTTGCTAGCGGCAGGCTTAGAGTGATATTTGTTTAAGTGAAGCCTGATTGTAACAAAGTAACAAAAAACAAAAACTTGAAATACATGTTGCCAGGAAGGCAGATGAATTCTCCAAGAAATCAAGCGAGTTAGTTGTCTGCCGCGTATTGGTTTTACTGCAGTACAAATATTGTCAACAGATCTGGTGGAGATTCACCATAAATGGCGAACTACAGAGGTTTGAGCTGAGCATTTCCGAGGACGCTTTCGAGCAAATTGTGGCAAAAACTCTGCAGAAGGTTTCGAAATAATGTCAGTTCTATATCACCAACTCTCTCGCTCACAATCATAGGCTTTCATCAACGAAAGAGCCAGCAGAGGTATACAAAAATTTGTCTGCTCGTCTTATTCCCTTGGACGGGTTTGGTCTCGAGCATTAATTCGATAATAATTACCTTTGAATGAACTCCATCGTGTTTGTCAGTTTCCGAGGGTAGCTCATGTTGAAAATATAATACGAGCAGAATAAAATTGCCACTGCCAGCAAGGGGTCGTCTACAGTTGCACGCACTTTGCGATCGAGAACCAGACAAAATGTCTTCGCCGCGTATGCCCTTCCTGATAACAAGACAGAGAACAAGAATAAAGTTAGAATTTGGAAAAACAGTATCAGTTGAATCACTTGAATGTAAGTATAAAGATAACATTTGGCTAGCAAAAAACTGTTTATTAACTGGGTACCACTGCCAAGAACTTTTAACGAACAAATTCACAACGTTTTGCGAACTTTACTGAGGGCGAATGAAGCATACTATATAGTTGGCAATGATACCCAGTTAAATAATAGTTTTTTTGAAAACTAGTGCTAAGATAAAGAAGAAGACAAGAGTCTAAAGAAATGAATATATAATGTGGTTCCTTGGACTCATTTCAAGCTCCTAATCTTAGCACTGTGACCGTGCATAGACTAGTATGCACTAGTTTGCGATTTTTGCACAAAATACTTCGTTATGAGTCGACGACCTCATGTCACCGCAAGAAAATCTCATCTTAGTAATATTTGATAGTGAGGGTTCTGTTAACATGGCTCCAATAGAATTGGAAATTTCAAAATTTGACTTTCTTGCAGAAAAATAGTCGCCAATTTCCTGTTCCCCCTTTACAACGATGGTGACTGAAAAAAGTCAGCTACACCTGCTAGCTGGTGGTACAAATTCATTTGATTGAAATTGAAATTGAATTACCCAGGGCAATGAGATGCGGTGTGTTATTCGCCACTTCTCGTTCGATGTCCGAAGTTGTAGCCGTTTCCTAAAACCACAAAGCAGCACATGAAAACACGTTCAAACTCATACAACCTTGGCCGCATTCGGACGAAAGTTTGTTGATTCATACCTCCACTTCTTGGATGAACAGCGCGAATTCCTCTCCAAAGTACAACGTGACCATTTGGATAACAGTCAGAATGTCACGTCTGCTGTTACCCAACTCGGAGTTAGCCACCGACGCGTCCGATTCCAGTACAGAACAGACTCTCGTGTGTTTGCCACTCTTGGTGAAATACTTCATGGCACCCGGCGCCCTCCACGCGGTAAACGACGAAACCCTCTCGTTGGCGTCGACAGACGTGAGCCTCTGGAAGTGTTCCAAGAATACCGCGGTGACAAAGAAGTACGGCCACTTATCGGCGATAATTTCAATCGAAGATGTGGAATTTATTTCTTCACGAAGCGTGCCAAACAGTCCGTTCATTTTCGTACCGACGTCGGTCACGTCGGATTCACTTTTCCCTTCATGAAATTGCTCTTGAAGTAGTCGCCGTTTTTCCTCCTCTGTCTCTGCGGTGCAGCCGTCTGGCAGCGAATTCACGCTCCATTCTACGCAGCCATAACTGACGGCTGCCGACCTTTTCTTGGCCCCTTCCGAAGGGCTCGTGTCCACTTCTGCCGGCCCTTGCCGACGCCGGTACCCGTACCGCCGCTCGTTTTCGCAACGGTGCTCCAACGCGGTGACCAGTCCCTCGTAGCCGGTGCCGATCACGCAGCCGTCCAGGTCCACCTCGCGGAAATGGGACGGAAAGTTGTCGGCCAGTGACGCGGCGACTTCGCGCCAACACTTGCGGCCCGGATTCTTGCCGGCCATGCGCAACATGACCTGCGCGCACACTTCGTTGATGACGCGTCGCTTCTCGTTGCGCGTGAGTTTGGTGGTCACGTTCAGCAGCGACATGTGACACAAATTGGCGAAGTCGATTGGGTGATTCGACGGCGGCGGAATCGACCACTCGGTGCTCATTGGCTCGGTGCTCGGCGAGCGGTCATCTGGCGACCACGACAGATGTTTGTCTGCAAACATCACATTAACATGATGAGGCCAAACGAACATCATTTCTCACATTTAAGTATACGTTCACAATATGCACAAATAAGTAAATGAAATACTAAATTAAAACAAAATACAATACAATTATACAAATTAAATTAAAATTAAATTCTTAAGACTCATGTCTTCTGTCTAGTTTCAGCTCTAGTTTTCAAAAAAACTATTAATAACTGGGTTAAACTGCTGAAAACTTTTAACAAACAAACTGCCAACGTTTCGCTAACTTTGCTGAAAACTTCTCGGTGTTTCTTCTTCTTTGGTTTGCCCAGAAGAAGTTTTCAGCAAAGTTAGCGAAACGTTGGCAGCTTGTTTGTCAGAAGTTTTCAGCAGTTTAACCATAGAAAAAGGGTTGCTATTAGGGTAGCATTATTCTTTGGTTGAACCCAGTTATTGACAGTTTTTTTTAAATCTCATTAACATGATGAGGCCAAAGGAACATCATTTCCTCACATTAATTATAAGTTCACAATATGCACAAATTATTATATAAAATATGAAATTAAAACGAAATACAATACAATTAAACAAATTAAATTATTATTAAACTGTTACTAGGTTCTCAGACGATTTTTTTCTCGTTTGCAGACAACGTGGATATTTTTGAATCTCTACCCCGACCTCAATAATTGTTCTAACGACCAAAATGCAGGCTCGTATTGTGTATTAACAAGATTCACTTCGTATCGAAGATCTGCAGATTTCAGCCACTCGAAACGTTTCGGTTCTGTTTGCGTGTTTATTGTTTTGTCGCGTCTTTCCTCTGGATAAGTTCCTGCTTCCTTGTTAAACAAAAGTTCCAAGTAAATTTCGGAACACAATTTACAGGCAAGTTTCTGTGTTGGGTTTTCCCTTTTAACTTCACCGTATTTTAATTTGCCCCGAACGCTCGCTTGCAATGATAATATCTGCTTGATTCTTCTGCTTGTCATATATCGCTCAAGTTGCAACGGGTCTAGCGGCTACATGCTAGCTGCGAAATAGAGGCGCCAGAAATCTGAAAATCTTCCACACGAAATTAGTTTTGTAAATACCCGCCCGGCGTCGAATTCTGGTTCAATTTCCGCTAATACGGCATGAATGCAACTCAATGGTCAATCAGGTCAAGCTTATGACTGCTTGAACGATGATGAACCAATAGACCAATATTAAAATTATAAATAGCCGTGTATTTGGCTTTAAAAGTTTATTCCTTGTCAACCAAAAGACCACTTTCAAAGAGTCATTACAGAGACGATTAAAAACGTGTGTTTAATGCTTTTCGTAAGGGGTTACATTTTGTAAAGTCCTTATTGACTCTGGATTAAGCCTTTTTGAATGTTGTCTATTGAAGATTCTGAATCGGAGTCAGAACCATGACTGAGCCAGGTATGTCCAAACTTATTTGAAAATATTTAATCCATCGGACAGCTTATTGGTCACCTTGGTGGTAACCATCAGCTTATTTTATTTCCAAGTTGTTTGAAGAATACAATATTCCAAAAGAAGCTTAAAATTGTAATACAGGTTCTATTGGTTATTTCGATTAAATGTATACACTTTGTACAGTAACCGTACATCTCTTGATACATTTTTTATTGATTACCTTTCATTATGCAAAGCAGTATAAGATTGTCACAAGGCCAAGCGGTATTTTGCCGCGAAAATACTACCATTTATGTTAAAAAGGTGTCGTCTTCTTTTTCCTCCCCCGCTTCTATCTCGCATGTGGATCATCAAGTTCGAGCGTGAAGGAAGGCTTATTTGTGTGAGGAAACTCCAATTGTGAAATTCCCAATAATCAAAGTACCATACAATGGCTTTGTTCGCCAGCCGTAGCAAGCCCTACACTTTCTGCACTAAAAGTGTAGATCAGCTGATTATCGTGCCGAAAGT
>QKMV01004592.1:0-10017 GCA_003287335.1 Lednia tumana | reverse complement strand
ATTAGGAGTTAGACAAAGTCTAAAGAATTTTACAAGGCACAACTCATCTACTCTTACAATTTCCTTTATTAAGTAAATACTCAGTATTAGAGAAAGGTCTTCTCAAAACAAAAATTTTTGTCGATTAACTAAACCATTCTTTTCGCTCAATTCCAGATCTCATGAAATCGCAATTTACTACAAATTACTCAGCATCTTCACGCTGGAGATGTTCTGGTTCGGGCAGAAGATGGCCTCCTCCCTCGCGCGTAGCTTGAAGATATTTTTAGGCTGCGGCTGCGGCAATACACATTTCGCTCGATGGTCTCAGGTAGGCACAAACACACTCGCAACACTTTTCTCGTTGGCATTCGTGCAGCATTGGAGCTGCTATTCTTGGAGCATTGAGTTCATCACTCGTAATTATAGGTTGCGTATTTGCTAGAAATGTTTCTTAATCATGACAAGGATTACAAAGTTAAAGCGATATGCATGGCTAGGATCAACGTGAAGAGTTGTTCGAGCAATTGCCATGTAAGCACGAGGTTCAGGGTTCGAGTCCTCGAGTAGGTAGGTATTTTTGAAGTGTCATTCATACTATTCACGTTTATTAATCATAGTTATCATGGTATATTTGATTTAAAAAATCAAGATAATATATTTATCTGTCATTACTTTAGAGCTTAGAGCATCCAATACAAAATGAAAATAAGAATTGCGTTAATATCAAAAGTCGAAGATTCTTGTACCATATTTATTATCCTCCGTGCTAGATGATGCTTGAAACTTGAAAGTAAAATTTTTAATTTTTAGAACCAAAACCGTACTTTAATTGATCAATTTAATCGAATCAAGTCATCCTTTGGCGTACTGAGAACAAACAAACCATATCAACATGGAAAGTTCTAATAGAAAATGTATATGCTTTAAACAATATTTTTATTTGTTTCGTCGGTTGTGTTTGTTGGTTGTAGTTTGTATGCGATTCGTTTGCGGCGAAGAACGACAGTGGTGTGGTCACCAACGACTTGGAGGAGCTGGCTCTAGCATGGAAGAACTTCCTCACGGTGCTCATCAACCGCAGTCCGTTCCCTCTACAGATGGACGAGAAGAAGATGATTGTAGCCGACACCATGAAGATGATGCTGGCAGAGCTCATCTCCGCCAACAACCAGGTCGTCATTAGACACCTGGCCGATCTCATGCTGATCCTCATCACCAACTGGAAAAAGTCAGCACTGATTAGCAATTAGCAACTTAGTGATTCAGATAAACTGGGCTCCTCACTTACTGGCCACGACAGAGATTAAGACATTTTTATGACATGAAGATCTTTTTTTAGACGAAAGTCAATATTCATTTCCTGCTTATGGTAATACTAAGTAAGAAATACCCAATAATAGTTGTAACTTGTGCCAAAGAGCTTGGGGTGTATCATTTGATAGAAACGAGGAGAGTAGGGAGTCAATACTTAACTTGGTACTTTCCTAGCGAATACCAAAGGCCGATTCACAATTAGTCATTGTCATAACTCATAAGGCGAAGTGATTACTGATTGCAGGTTGCTCTTTTCACAGCAGCTTCCTTAGGCTATGCTCCAAACTGGCAAAAACTTGCTTGTTACAATTTGTGTGGATAGACAAAAAGCAAATTTCTTTGCTAATCCGTTTTGGCTGGTTGTCTAGGTGATGCAGCCATAAATGGTCGTCATCTTCCCCTGGGGATGGTAGAGCCTAAACGTTTGGCCAAAACGGGCCGTTTTTGGAGCCTAAAAGCAATTTAAGAGAGAGCTTACCTGGTGCCACACGTACCACCTCTCAACGGCTCTCAAAACCTCCGCCCTTAAAAGAACTGACTTTGTTTGCTCAGCATGGCAAGGATGTTTGTTTTTATAAAGAGATGCATTGGGCACATACAAAAAATAAGTCAAATTTTGCATTTGAAAGTTTTTCGATATTTGTCATGCTGTGAATTTCAATGGAATGCGAGTTTCGAAGTTTTTTTAATGTCCGTAGCATAACCTCTTGGAGAATATTCTCGCTTCACATCACATGATTGGTACCATCTAGTACCTACCATATGAATATTTCAACGTGCTGGAAAAGTGTTCGGCTATCAAACTATGGGTCGTTCTATTCCAGGGATTGCTTCGCTGAAGCAACTTTGACCACAGGCCATCTGCGCCAAATGCTGGTGTTAGTTTCCTCTTCCTACCCAAGCTTGACGACTGACTGCAAGGAAAGCCTGCTGGCGCTCGCTCTGCGTCTCAGCATTCTCTTGACAGTCGAGATCCAAGCAGGTAAGAAGCGCTACTCAGTGGTCAAGCTGAGCCGGTCCCTGTCCCGGTCCCGGTTAGCTTAACGCAAAACCATTGCAAAAAAACTGATTAGAAACTGGCTTTGTTTGCTAAGAAATCCACTTTAACTCACAACATTTCATTAAGTCTTCTTTTTACTTTTCAAAAACACTGTTAATGAACTGGGTAAACTGCTAAGTACTGCACAAATTAAATTCCCAACGTTTCGCTAACTGGTAAGCTTCATCTGAAGCATTTTTTTTTTTGAAAACTTGTGCTAAAATTAAGAAGTTGACATGAGTCTAAAGAAATTGCTTCTTACTTCTTCAGAGGAAAAAACGCTCTTTGGAGATTTTTATTTATAGCGATTTTCGTTTTATGGATCTAATGGCGATTTTACCCCCTGACAAAGTAAAGAGCAACTTTATGAAATGCTGGGAGTTTAAGAAGATTTCTTAGCACTCAAATCCAGTTTGTATTCAGTTTTTGTAAACTAGTGCTGAGACTAGAAGATGGACTTAAGTCTATTTAGGATTTTAGAAGCCCATTGCGCTCAGCTTCACAGGGAAGGTGGGGTTCAAGAGTAAACCACATTTTTTGGCATCGCTTATCGAGACAAAATCATTACCCAATGGAAGTCTATCTTATAATCAAACCCAAATGTATTTATATAAATTAGAAAAACATTTGGGAAAGAGACGAAGCAGCGATGTACTTTGTGGATTCCATGTGAATGGTGAATATTGGTTTTTATTTCTGCCCTTGGCTGCTAGTGCCTGATCACTAAAGAAAGTTAGAGCCAAGAAAAGAATAGGCCAGCCAAAAGTGTAGACTTTGAAAGAAATAATGCCAAAAGGCACAATTTTTGTTATTTCAAGTATGTATTTTAGCAGCCTTTGCTTAATTCCCGTCATTAGTTTGATATCCCTGGATGCCATGTAAATTCCTGTTCCTTTCCGGTCACTGAACCCTGCAAGTGGACCAGTGCCACAGACTCATTATGTCTGGAACATTGAAAATCAAAAAAACTGTAGGAATTGATTTTTATTGAACAAAAAACGACTGTGGAAAGTAGGTTTTTTTGGAAGTTATGGTTGGCAGACTTGCTTAGCCCAAAAACTATACATTTGTCTCCCTAAAAAATGCGCAAAAGTGAGTAAAACCTAGAATTTCTTATCGAAACAACCGAAAAAAAATCATGTGGTGCCTAACGACAACAAAAAACGGATAAAAGAGACATCGATCAATCGTTTCTTCCCCCTTAAAATATGTATCCAATCGATTGACACCAGGCCAGTTTCTCCCAAGCGTGGTTATCTACTTGCAGACGAAGCCCTGGGTGCGTCCGTGCTGCACGCGAGCTGTCAGATCGCGAGCACCGAGCTGATGCTGGTGAACACGTTGGGCCGCTCACCACCCTCACCCTCGCAAGGGTCCCCCGACGAGGCCGCCACCGAAGGGCCCCCCACGCTGCACTCCTGCCTGTGCTGCACCATCAGCGTCTGTCTCGTCGAGAAGCTGGTCTTCACGCTAGGCGGCACAGACTTCTGGACCACCAGCCTGATGGAGTCTCGGCTGCCGCAGCAGCTGATGGACGTCGCACAATTCACCCTCGGGACGCCTGCTCTGTTCGACCTGGCCGAAGTCACTCTGGATTTGCTGCTACTTCTCTCCTACACAGACCTCGCCAAGACACTAGTCACATTCAAAGGTACTTCAAAGATACTCGTACTCAAAGGTACTTCAAAGACACTCTTAGAAATACAGGAAAAGTTTGTCAATCAGAAGCCCCTTATGAACTGGACAGAGCAGTCGTCAAACAGTTTTCTTGTAAACTAGTGCTAGGATAAAGAGAACCTGGGCCGTTTTTCGCTTCTTGGAAAAACAATCGGAGACTAGAATAATATCTGCAGCACAAAAATGGACCAAATTAAATCTTGAAAAGACTTCTGGGCTTACAGATTAGTTACATAATATTTCATATTATCCACTATAAATAAATAAGTGAAGATACCTAAATAAACTTATATCGTAATCAAAACTCTTTAAATCTGTTCTTGCAGCCACAGGCAAATTGTCTGTCAAAAATTACCTGTACATGTCCAAAGTTGTAAATACACGTCTATTATATTGGTAGTGGGTAGCAAGCTGTGGTTGCCTCTGGTGCCGACTGACGCGGTGTGCGGGGACTCGGGCCCGTGGTTCGTGAGCCGCTGGAGTGACGTCTACAAGCGTGCAGTACGGCTGGTCACGCGGCTGCTCGACGTCCAGGAGCACCACTTCGTCGCTGACGCCGTCTCCTTCGTCGGCATCCACGAGCCCTACATCGTTTCCGTGCTCCTCGGCATTCACCGCTGCCTGCAGCCGGATTTGATGCGACTGGCGCTCGTCACACTGCAAATGCTGCAGACGTTGCAACAGTATGGGGTGTGGAAGGAAATGCACCCCGCGTCCTTCTACAACATAAACGTAAGTCTCTAGCATGCACGCGTCACCTATAATGCATTCGGTAGTGACTGATATCCGCACGAAATTCTCGTCTATTTGTTTTAGTCTTTTAATTTGTGCTGTTTGATTTACGAATGCATGCAAGTCTTCTTCTTCGTAAGATGAGTTTTAAGTGAATTATGGCTGCTTTTAATTTGAGATTTAGTTAGGCGCGCCTAAACGACCGCTTGCCGTCCGTATAGATCGTGATTTCCTACATGCTTGCTATCGGCAACAGCCTCCGAAATAACCGGATAAGTGTCAGAAAGGCTTAGTATGCCGTTTTGATTTCACAGGTTGGTTTCAGTGCTCGCTGAAATGTTGAAATATTTTTACTGCCCATAAAAATTCATACCAGCAAAAGTGATAAAGTTGAGACACCTTATTGGCGGCCAGTCTATCCGCCATGTTCCATCTAAGCGCATAAGCCACACACACGGCTACAATATGACGGACCCCGAAACTCTAGTGTCAGCTGATTACATTTTGTGATGCTATTGAGGGCTTGGATTGAGGGCCTTTGGAATATTGCCACTTTACTACACTTGGTCTAACTTTACAACAATTTTACCAAAATTAGAGGAGTTTTTCGTTTGGCACCAAACCAGTTTACGGGGCCCACTGACCTGGCAACTTGGAAAATGCTGGCGTGTCTGGGAATTGTAAAAATTGGTCCAGAAATCGCAATCAGGGACATTTTAGAAGATATGAGATAGGTACCGTTTCAAAACCTGGCTAAGTCAGGGATGCAAGCATCGAGACTATTCTGCTGGCTCCTTGAAAGAAAATTTCTCATGAAATCAAAGATCACAGCTAACATTATTTTCAGTTGCCTTATCCAAAGCAACCGTTAAAATATTGGAATAAGCTGCCAAAAGTAAGACACATAAACATGGATGTCAATCAGTCGTCAACCATGATTTGTGTGTTTCCAAAGAATGAATTTACTGCATGTCTTCACAAATACTTCATCGGTTTTCTTCCATACCGTTATCCTTAAAAAGCTGAGGGGACGGGTATAAACGTGCCAGGTACCTACTACACAGGAAATTACCTGAAAATATGAATTGTATTTTCGACCTGGAAAACCTCAAAGTCAAGGAATTACAACAGCATTTAAGAAAGAAGTGGGAGCTCTAAGTAGCAAATGAGCCACATTGTGCTGGGTAAAAAGTTGGATGTGTGACCATTCATGCCAAGACCTAGTTCTGGTCGGGATCAGTTAGAGAGATTGAAGCCAGTACAGCAGCTTCCCTCTCCTTGCAATCAATTTCTCGGCAGCATGGATTAGTGGAGGAATCTGCACTGTTCGAATTGTACCGTTCTTCGGAGGGGACGTTAAGGAATGCAGTGCCTTTGGTGCTTTTC
Organism: Lednia tumana; assembly: GCA_003287335.1. NCBI lineage: Eukaryota > Metazoa > Arthropoda > Insecta > Plecoptera > Nemouridae > Lednia > Lednia tumana. Next base: position 3,887 of record QKMV01004592.1, on the reverse strand, counting down.
AACAGGAGTAGGCTATGGCTGGCAGCGGGTTTCTTCTATCCCTGTTAGGCTGATCATCAACCTCACTATCATCCTACCATTCACTGACGCTAATAGACTAGCGCGATGACCCTTGTGCCCTTATACAGACCAAGGCAATGCAGTGAGCCGTTAATCCCCTCAAAATGAATTTGGAACATTCCTCAGCTTATTTCATTCCTTCATTGCATTTTGCTTATAATGCAAACATGTTTCTTGTACATTTACTTGTACAGTGAATTTCAAGTGATCTGTGCTTTTTTTTCAATGTTATTCATACAGCTGCTCAAAAATGCTTGCTTTTGACTGTAGTAAAAAAGGACGCCATTTTATTGTTGCGATAGGCTGTTGCCACGGTTTCGATGAAGTGATAACGAGATTGCTAGGCTAGGTGTCATGTAGGCATGCAAAATGACGCCTACGCGTTTTCTGTACCAGCTTATTTTCCGACTTTTAAAACTGAAGTATCTTCCCAATAAAATGACGTCGTGTCAAAGTAAAACCACATTCGTGACCCTGTTAACAGTATATAGAATGCAATCAGGGCAGTCATGTTGCCAATCAATGGAATCCTGCGTGATCTGGTGACTGGCTCTGTGCGGTGTCCGGTTGTTGTCTGACTTGTCTTTTTTCTTGCAGCGTTGCGTTGTCTCCACGCTGGACCGCTGCATCGCGTTCTTCCTGCAGCCGTGCCTGATGAGTGCGGCGATCGATTGCCCCACGCCTTTCGAGCAGACTCCGTTCGGCCCGATGCCCTTCTGGACGGCCGACTCCGTCACCTCCGAAGACATCCCCGACCTTTCCTCCATGCCCAAGATGGCACCCGTCATCAACAGGTCAGCCCCTATGCATAGCGCTGACCCTAGCCCTACTGGCCTCACTAGCACCACTAGCAGATTGTGGGATTGCGGCATTATGGGACATAGCTGGGCCGTGAATACTACACGCTATTCGATCCAGCTGAAAGATATAGCCACGTTAAAACTAATCACACCAATCATGTGAAAAAAGAACGGTATTAGGATGTAGACCGGAGTTTTTAGCAAAATGCAGGGATAATCAGATCATTTTTAAGTAGGCCTTGCTAGATTTTGTTTTCATTGCAGTTCTTTTTTCACGTTAGAACTCCTGTCAGACTTGTGCCTCGGATGAAGCCAACAACACAGTTAGCGAAACGTTTTGAATTTAATTGTGCCTTTCTTAGCAGTGTTACCCAGTTAATGCACGGTTTTATCGAAAACTAGTGCTAAGATTTAGAAGTAAACCTGAGTCTATCACATACCAGTTACCAATTCATTTGATAGCCATCCCATTTACACAATTAAAGAAGATGTTGCTTTTTACTCGATATTGCGCTTCAGCTGGGCGGAACACAGCGGCAATTCAGGTGTAGCGAAGTGGTCTCGTGATGTCACGTGAAAACTATGAATCAGTACATTTGATAGATTGCACGAGGATCACAGCCATCTAGATGAATTAAATGCAGAATATGCCGCAATTACTGCGGCGCAGTTCTCAAACACATCTTTCTAACCAAGTCTTGTGACCTTCTAGTTAAATTCTAAGTAATAATGTGATATACTGAGTCACGGGTGTTCTCAAATTTACAAAAAACTAACAAGCATTTTGATATAAATGTAAAATAAAAGAGCTAAAAGCTAACTTCATATTTCTGCGATGATGTTTAGCTGGCAGTGACCCTCATGCAGCCTGAGAATGACCATGTATATCACACGGTAAAAGTCGCTTAAGGGCCAGTTTTACAACTTCCCGTAACTCTATGCTAAGGGTTATTCCTAGGATTAAATTTCTATTGCCATGGCAACAGCCTATCACATCCAGGGAATTAATTTTGTTCCCAAGGTTAAGAAAAGTTGTAAAACCGGACCTAAGTCAAGCCGGTTTGCATTCAAAGCGGCTTGAGACAAGTGGTATACGAATCGGTTTTCACTGCAATCGTTAGAAAGTCGACTCATGTTGGGAAGTGAGTTGGAGAACTCGAATCGAATGAAGATAACACAATATATGGTGTAAATCGTTTTGACAATGTGCATGTAACTGCATAACTGAATTTGAATTGTCGCCGTTTTTGACAGCCATTCGCGCCAAGATCAAAGTTAAGCTATGACTTGCGGGAAATATCATCAACTTTGGACTACTAACGTAAAATAAAAATAGAAAAAGATACTCTTAAAACATAGTCGTTACATGCGAGTGTTTTACGATCGTTTAAACGCTATAAAATTCTAGGTTTCACCTCGAAACGCTCACCTGAAAATCAGACATCTAGTTTCCAGCCATTCCCTCTCCGTTGTCGGCGTATCGCAGATCAAGAAAGCCGTGGCTATGTTTATTTTTCAAAGCGGCTTCGAAGCGGTTTCGTAAATGCGATTCCAAGCTGCCATTCACGGAAAATTTTCGAACCTTTTTAAATCGAACCGACTGTACGAACGCGACTTAACCGGGTGATCTACGTGGTCAATACAGTGGAATGTGCTTGGCTGTTGCAGGCTGCTGGAGTGCATCAACTTATGCATGGCCGTGTTGCTGCCACTCGGCCCCAGCTTCCTTAACGTGATGACAGACATCCTGGACACGGAGGTGCCCATCACCCCCCTCGTGCAGCCCACCTTCGAACCCCCGGCCGTCGAAAACGACCCCCAGGGACAACTCACTCTCGGCACACTCATGTCGGTGATCAGCCTCTGCACTCGCGCCATCACACAGAAGGTCAGGCCACAATTTACGTTAATTGCTATCAACTGTCTTGCTTGTTCATTTATTTTGTGCCGCCAGCATAGCTGGCCACGAACTTGATGCCGGCCTCAGCAGGGGCTATAATAATGTACATATGGAATAAATTCAGTGTGGATAGAAATTAGAATGGAACTATTAGTTTGTACATTAGGGAAAGTAATCGGAGAGACTGTTGAATCGAGCTGATCAGGTGATTTGAAGAATCAGGAAGCGTAACGAGGAATTTTTTGTTGAGACGGTCGGTGAATGAAGCCCGAAGCTCGACTTGGCATGGCCTATGGACGTCCGCGGGCTGGACGTAGCGTGGAACTCAATGTGCCCCTCGTAGGGCTGGATTTTATATTTTTGTGCGTCTTCGCACTTCCTGCCCAGACTGAGGATGCATACGTCAAAGTTGGGCTGTTCAAAGTGCAAACTGTCTAAATCTGAAACCGTGATAAGCATATAAGTTTTCCACTCGAGCATAGGGTGTCTGGGATTTCTTGAAAAAAACCTGATCACCATGTACTAAGCAAAGCAAATTAAAAATAAGCTCAGTCAAACCAGTTAAATGGTTAAAACTTATGTAATTACTTTATTGGAAAATAAATTACAAAATAATCATTTTCAGTCATCATAGTCCTAGGCTAGGGTGGAAAGCTTATAAAAAAAATCCTGTTCGTTGGGGAGCAGTTCAACGGACAATATGGCTTGCCTAATGTAAGTTTCAGTGAATATAATATTTCTATGTAAAGTTGCTGGTCTACTTTCAGTGCAATATTGCTTATAACAGAATTTCCAGTTGAAAATGGTAGAACACCGTCCAAAATGGCAAACCTGACCCTGTGATCTAACCTCCCCCAAAAGAACTGAACGCACTTCTCGAGCAATATTTTTAGATTACGATTACCTATGTTTTCAAAAAACTGTTAATTAACTGGGTATCACCCAGTATTTGCCCTGAGGAAGCCTACAGTACAGCTCGCGAAACGTTAAGAGTTTGTTTGTTAGAAGTTCTTGGCAGTGATACCCAGTTAACTAACAGTTTTTTTTTTAAACTTGTGCCAGAAGAAGACATTAATGAACCAAAAAACACCAAATGGAATAACAACCCCCCCCCCCCCCCCCCCCCC